>JANKKI010000269.1:0-302500 GCA_025175665.1 Cinchona pubescens | reverse complement strand
TATTATATAAGATTTACAATTAGTTATTCACTAAATGTTGCACTAACACTTACATATTTGTGAAACCAAACTACAAAGTTATCCTCCACTGATTTCTCAACTTATCAGTTAGTTGAGGTCATTAATAGTGTCACACTGCCTACTCATACATCCTACACACCATATTTTTTGATAAGTAATAAAATAATTTACCTGCAAGTTAAATCAACTAATGCATGTTATTCTTACGTCAGGAATGGCTTGACTTCATCACAATTTAATAGCACGTGCAAGTTTGCCGTAGCCATTTCTTGGTTGGTCAAGAACCGTCGTTCACTCTTACTAGTTAGTCACCCTGTTTTACTGAAAACAGAAAAAGTAGCTGACAAGGTTGCATCAAATCCATCATTTTCATTTTGTCTAATTCTTGTGGCTTTTGTTTGTACATCAACTTCAAAGTAATAACAACAGAAGTATGATGTCTCAAGAAATAGATAAACCTTACATATTGAGCCTTCTGGACGACTTCTATTCTTAACCATACCTTTCAAGTCATGTAGAAATCTATACTTGATTTAACAATACATATATGTGTGTGTGTGTGCGCGGGCGTGCGTGCACGTATGCATGTATGTATATCATTAATTTACAATACAATAATGCTAATTAAAACTATAGAAAAATGAGTATTACCTCTCAAACAGATACATCCATCTATATTGAATGGGTCTTCCAACCAATGCTTCGTAAGGTATATGTCTATGAAATTCAAAGAACAATAATTCTCTAAGCCCTTTTCATCACAAAAAAAAAAAATAATAATATAATATAAAATAAAAAACTCAGAAATACACACAAAACACATGTTGAACAAAAACCATGTGTTCCCTCAAAACCAGTAAACCTTGAGCAGAATATATTTCAAACTAACACTCATCTAAATAAATTAAAGGAACCCACAAATAAAAAATGATATCAAGCCTTTTTTTTCCTAGCAATTTTGGATTTACTACTTACATGCTTCCCCTAAATACCCAAGAAACTTCTTACAGCAAAGAAACCCACAACAAAATCAAAAGAAACAAAGAAGACAAACTCTACCTTTGAATTTATATAAAATAAGTCAATGGAATCAAAATTCTCAATTTCAACCCAATTCTCAAAAAACTAGAAATTTTTTTTCAAAAACTAAATATGAATCAGTCTACAAATTAAAAATAAAAAATAAAAAAAATCATATGCATAAATGAGTAACGGACCTTTTATGAGGGAGTTTAGCAGCAATCTCCGGGCTAACTTATCTATATCAGATTAAGATTAAAAAAATAATAATGAAAAAAGAAACCACCAAAAAAGTATGACTAGATGGTCAATCCAACAAATAAGTCAAATTGGAAAATTTTTTTTATATATGCATCTAAATAAATTACAAAAGAAAATGATAAAGGAATAGAAAGCTTTCAAAAAAAAAAAAAAAAAAGAGGCAGAACAAGAATGGGTATGTCTATGTAATGAGAATCTTTTAAAAAATACTCAAAATCATTACAAACTAAACTCCTTACGTATATCTTCCCAAAAAAAAAAAAAAAAGGAGACAAAGTAAAAAAACTATATTCCATATTTCTCTATAGTACAAGATAAAAAATCAGCAAAAATGCAAATGAAAAAATACATCTCAAGCTATAGTAGAGGATCACATTCATTAAAAATGAGGCAAATAAGGAAGGACATAGCCATGGGTGCAAACCCGATTGCATTCAAGGGAAAACCCTCCCGTAATTCCATCGGTTTGTCACGCCAAGTTACATCCCGACCTGCTCAATGATTTAAACTTCACCAGACAACCCGATGGAGATGATGGAATGGGAATAGTTATTAGCAGAAGCACATAACAAAAGAATTTTTGGGGGAAAAGGACAAAGGTGGAGAGGAAGAAGATGGAAGTGAGAAGCCAAGGGAAGAGAGAGATCAATTTAAGGTTGTCTATCGGATATGCAGTCTACACTAACTATCCAAATTTTTAGTAGAAAAGCTGCTGAAAATCTGGGTAGTCCAATGATAGACTATGTAGGTTTAATGTTTTGACAGATGAGCCCTCATACAATATCATAGGGTTATCTGTTTTAGTTTGAAGGACTTAATGGTCAATATGTCTATTTTACTTTGAAATGGCTATAAAGCCCATTCACAATTGTCTACTGTAAAGTCAACCTATGTAACCATGTAACAATTCAGAAGCATTTTTTTTTTTACCGTTTTAGCCAAGCCAAAAGGAAGTTCTATTTTCATGTGGCAAAGTAGTGGAGTTTTGCTATAGTGGATCAAGTCTCCTTTTTAACTTATAGGGAGACAGAACGGTGAGTACATTTGAATTTGAAGAACATGTATGACTTATAGGATAAGTCTAACTAAGCTATAAGTTGATGAAGTATACATGGTAGTCTTAAAATTAGCCCCAAAATCTATACGAGCATGTAATTTGTTTCTCCCATTCAGGTCGTCTTTTTTTATCGCATCATGAGTTATTTGCTTGTTATCCTTCAGTTTTATTCTTGTTGTTCTAAATTGTCCGCAATAGAGAATATCATCTATGAGGTCTGCACTTGGACCATGCTATGCACTTGATTTCCGCAACCGATTCTAACTCGATAAGTATAGTAGATTTCTTCTACATAAACTGGTATTCCCTCCGTCCTATTTTATTAGTTACTGTTTCTATTTTTATTTGTTCAAAATTATTTATTACTCCTTAAAAAAATTAAACAAAAGCTAATTTATCTATTTTACCCTTCATACAAATCCCTAAAAATGACATTAAAGTTATGTTAGAGCATTAGTTACTCTCACAAATCTAATGGAACGGAGAGAGTATTATATAATCATATGGACTTGTGTGACTATAGGAATGTATTCTTCAATGTACATACAACCATAATCACATAAATCTAATTTAAATAATAGGTTATATATCACAAAGACTCTACTAAAGTTTCTAGTTATTCCTCCTTCGCAAGTTTATTTCCCCCAAAACATCCAAGATTCAGTAAACATCCAATCTTTAATTCATTGTTTTCTTTTCCCCAATGGGTAGCCACACTACATACCACAAACAACCATTATGATGACTGTAGAAAGGTAGAGAGGAAAAGTAGATAAAATATCTTAAATTGAGTGTGATTTATGAACGAGTAAGATATAGATTTGGCCTAAGAACCCCTTATTTATAGGAATTAATGAGGAGTGCCTTGGCTGTCTAGAGCCAACTAAGTATAGTAGCTAATTACATAAATGTTCTTAATGAACCTGACACCCAGACAGTTTACATTAGATATCATCACTATAGTAGCTAATTACATAAATGCTTTTAATAAACCTGCCACCTAGGCAGTTTACATCAGGTATCATCATTAGTTCCCCAACTTGGGCTTGAGCTTAGCATCAAGGCGTGGCAAACTTTTGACTTTGAGTCTTCTAAGATGCGCTTGACTTTGAGTCCGCATTCTGAGGCTCTTGACAAGTTAACTTAGAGTTTCAATTCTGAGGCTCTAATCTTTAGTATTTAGCATGCCATTTCAGCACCCTTATTCGAAGTTTCTCGATCGAGAGTGCCTGGTTTAAAGCTTTATTAAAGCTTTTATTTTTATGTTCTTGATTATGTTGATTATGAAGCACTTATTCTGAGGCTTTTGGTGCTTGAAGTCCCCGTACCAAGGCCTTTTGCTCTTGAAGTCCCCGTACTGAGGCCCTTTGTTCTTGAAATCCCCATGCCGAGGCCTTTTTGTATTGCATTTAAGTCTGAACCGCTCTTCAACAATTCGTACTTCTAAGGCGCTCGCCTCTGTGCTTTGTTTAGAAGTCTTTTCCAAATCTCTTTATTTTGTCTGGGCTCAAACCTGAAGCCTACGATTGCAAAGTTATCACTTGGGTGTTTAGCTAGGAGCTAGTTGCTCTGAGATCTAAGGTTCAGCTCTCGAGCCAAAGCTGGGAGAGAGCATGCAGAACCCTTTTCTTTACCGATATTGAAGTCTTTTCACTTCCCCTTGTTTTCCTTCCAAATGTTCACCTTTTGCGTGTGTCAATTCATTTGCGTATGCCATCTTGGGTTGTCCCTTCGATTTCTCCTCTCACGTACTCTTCATGATTACTTCTCTTGTTACCTACAACTAATTTCTTGGGTATCGTGCTATCATTTAATGCTGTCATGTCTTAGTAACTTCTCCACTTGGTGGTGAATATGAGTTGACCCATGGTAAAAGCAACCCAACCAGATCATCAGGCCCTTTTTACCTTTCCTTGCCCAATCTTTATGGCATATTACTATTTTATTCCTTCCATATAAATACCTTAAGTTAGAATATTTCCCTACTTTTTGCTACTTTCCCTTTTGTCTTTGTCATTCCCTTTTTCTGCAAATCAAAGCTTTTTACAAATCTTCCTTCTCCCACTATGCCTTTGTCCAATTTTATGAGTACCCAAGACATTTCTTCCCTGTTTCCTTGCAATAAATCTTCCGTAAAGAAAACTAGGTAAGCCTGTTTATTTTTTCCAGTGCGATTTCTGTCCTGAATCTTGAATTGCTTGCCCTTTTCAGTAAGTTTATCATCCAATTGAAGCCTTTATTCCAGAAAAGTTCAAACCCCCATCTCAAAAAAACTTTAATCTTTTGTCAAACTCAACTGCTCGAATAGCTTCTATATCTTATTCTGGTACATTTATTCCTTCAACTTTCATTAGCACATCACCAATCACTCCAAGTCCTCCTATCAACAACCCCAAAGAGCCCATTGATCTGCTTTTGAATTCTAGTAAAACTCCTTCTTTGGCCTCTATCCCTTTAGTTTTTCCACGTACTTCGTCCACAATGTGGCCAAGACTTTTGACTGCTCGAGTAATTTGGTTAAGGAGATGTTTGGTTTACGAGTATGAGATGGAGAATGAAAATCAAAATTAATGATACTTAAAAATATTGTTTGGTTGAGTACTATGAGAATCATTCTATGGGAATGAGAGTGTTAGAAAATGTCTTATTTTTATTTCTTATTCGTGACATAAGTTTCAAATTAAGTAATTCATTAATATAATGAAACCCATTTCTATTTCAAATTAAACAAGTAAGAGGGAATGATATAAACCCATATCAATAGTAAAATTTATGATTCATATTTCGATTTCGATTCCTGATTATAAACGAAACACCTACTAAGAATTTAGGTTATCTCAATCAACTTTTTTACATCATAGCTTCTTTTTCCAAACTTGTTCCACTCAGTTTTATTTATTAGCATCTGAACTCAATAACCCTTTTTCGATCCATCTTCTCCATGCTTTCACCCATCTTATTCATATTGCTCTGGATACTGTCCATAGTGCTATAGATCCTTTCTAAGAGGGATTTCAGCCATGACTCTATCTCAAAGCCAAATCGGCCAACAGGGGTGATTGGCTGACTGCTTTCTCTCCTTTCTATGTACTCTGCTCGAAATTAAGGTTCTAACCTTAATCGTTTTCTTGTCCTTCAATATTCTTCATAACTGGCCTTGCAAAATCAACATTGTCTCACCAAATATGTCAAATTGTTTGTACAATTTTCTGCGACTTGGACCCATGTGACAAAAAATAAAATCGGCAAGATTTAATGTATTGACGGACTTGTTAATGTTGAGTATGCCGTATGAAATTTGTAAATACAACTAATATGATGTGTCTAACCTAATACTTGCCTTGAAATTTAAGGACTTAAAATTAGTGAAGGACGACTACAATTAATTTGTGGAAATGTAAAGGACCATTATAAATGATGCAAACAACGCATAACATTAATAATGAACACATGCAATTGATCATCGAAAGACGAATATTCTCCACTGAAATTAGTACTATAAAATACTTACAAACAGGACTTGAATTTCCCTAACATGTTGAAAGAGCAACTATAACCTAATACAAACGATGCTGATGACTCAACACAAAACATACTTGCAAACACGCTAATAGATTGAAATAATATGAATTGGAAATTCTAACATCTATTAGAGACAGCTGGTACGGGAATTGGCCTTAAATGGGCAATTGCTGATAAACTTGATGAGAGAGTTTTCTTTGAAAAGTTGTACTTCTGAAGCCTCAGAAAAGTTCCACTTCTTCACGCTTTATACCAGCTGTACTTTGGTTATGGGCAGTAACGGTTCTGTCCCAACTTTATGATTCAAAATCTAACCGAAATATTTCGACCAGTGTTTGAACTTAGCCAATCTCTCCTTTCCTTGTAATATCTCATCCGTAACTATCTTGTCCACTACTTGGAATCTTTACCCGAACTAGTTGGGCCTGATTATGCCTTTGTCCACGTCTCATTGTGTCTATGCACCTTGCCAATTGGTACGAACAGTATTATAGTGCAGAAATATAGCAAGATAAAAGATTTGATGGACAAATATAGAAAGATAAAAGATTTGATTAAGAATATTTTTAATAGGAGAATTCTATAGTTTCGTTACGTTACTTTTTTTATTGTGTTGTGAAACTTGTAAATTATAAGTTTTTAAAACCTATATAATATTAAAATTTTTAAGTCTCGAAAATATAACGATTATATATACCTATATATGAAACATAAGCAGGAGTTTGATATGATGTCATTATATATGTATTACTAAATTTATCCTTATCTACCTAATTAATTTCAATCAATATATTTATGTGTAATTACTAACTACCCACTAACCACTTCTAACTCCCTTATTTTCGCTTTCTATATTTTTCTTTTTTATTTTTTAATAAATTTTTTAAATTGCACACCCATAGAGTGTGTGCTTTTTCACTAACATTGGATACATCAATAAAGTGTTTCAAAAAGAGAAATATAATTACTCAAAACATTTAATGAATGGGTATAAATGAACTTGGTTTGTTTGAGAAAAAAATGGTGGATAAACTGAAATATTGAAACTTCCAAAACAATATAAACAAATAGAAAAAAATAATTCTATTAGGAAAATTTCAAAAAATCCAAAATTTAAATCTACATGCAAGTAAAATAAGTAAATTTGAGAACCAATATTAGATAACTTACCATGCATACAAATGGTACTTGTGAAACCCGAAAATAAAAAAAGAAACTAAAAGATTAGAAGGTGAATGGAAAATGAAACACCGTAAGAGACTCAAACCTATTCATACTAATTATCAATAAAATGAGCGATAGGGTAAGGATTATATATCATTAAGTTCGTGAGTCTTATAAGCGAAAGGGTAAGGATTATACATCATATGATTTTGTTTTAGAAATTTTATTTTCAAAAAAAAAAAAAAAGAAGAAGACAGGCATCAGTTTGTTAGAAGAAGTATAGTGTTTTGACAGAGTTTACTATGGCAGAAGTTGGCAAGTGATGATAATTGTAGGATGATCAATTTGTTAAAAAGTTTAATTATGGTTAGAGCAGTAATTATCTTCCCATATTGGTTAATTTGAAATTATTTTAAAATTGATTTTACTATATATGTAGGAAAAGAAAATTACTTATATTATGTTTGGATGAATGGATTTGGGTAGATTTAATTCTTGAAATTTTATAATAAGTTAATAAAATAAAATAATTAATTTAATTGTAAATTTAAAATTTACGAAAATATAATTTTAATGATTAGATCATTGAATTTAAAATTCATCCAAATTTCATATAATTTCAAATTCACTTAATTAAAATTTATTTATTTCAAATATCTTCCGCAATTCAAATATATTAATTCAAACACAATTTTAGTAAAAATTATAAACAAAGGATAGTCTTAGCTTTTAAGATAAAGTCTAGAGGTTTGGTTTTAGGGACCTCAAAATCTTCAACCTAGCCCATGCTAGCAAAACAAGCCTAGTGTATCTTGGTGAATAAGGGCTAACACTGATTTTCTTTCTGCGGTACCCAATGCGATTGCATTCTTAACTTGGAAGAGAAATTTCTAAGAATATGCTTCTTTTCCAAAATTTTTCTATTTGGGTGCCTATTTGAAAGTGGAATTCCGAATGCGAGTTCCAAAAAAAAAAAAAATTTAAAAAAAAAAAAAAAAAAAAAATCATGTTCTTGTGACCTCGCATTCCCTGAATGCGAGGTCAATTTGCATGGCCTCCGCGAATGCGAGGTCTATGTTACTGACCTCGCATTTTCCTCTTTTTTTTTTTTTAACCTCGCATTTAAAAAATGCATTGTAATGAATTTTGTATTTTTTTTTTTTTTTGGTTATAGCAAATTTGACTATGTATATATATATATATATATTTTAGAATTTAGGAAATTTGACTATGTATATTGCGAATGGAAATCGTGCACTATTACAAAAATAGAAAAAATGAATAATTTAGTAAATTTGACTATGTATATTGCGAATGGAAATTGTGCACTATTACAAAAATAGAAAAATGAAGGATTTGACTGTAAGATAAAATCATTTAAAAAGTAAATCGTAAATTATAAACTATAACATTAACGAAGTTGTACGATATTTGGGAATAGTAAACCATTATCTTTAAATCATAAACTATAATATTAACGAAATAGTACGCGAATGAAATGTGTAAATTTGTTAATTTTATTAATTTCTTCATTGTGTTACTGCTTTCTCAAATTAAATCAGATTGTACTAAATTCTAAAGATATATATATATATATATACATCTGTCTCTTATCCACATCTAGCATTCGAGGAATGCGAGGTCGGTCAATTTTTTTAATGTTATAGTTTATAATTTACGATTTACTATTTAAATAATTTTATCTTACAGTCAAATCCTTCATTTTTCTATTTTTGTAATAGTGCACAATTTCCATTCGCAATATACATAGTCAAATTTCCGAAATCATTCATTTTTTCTATTTTTGTAATAGTGCACGATTTTCATTCGCAATATACATAGTCAAATTTGTTAAATTCTAAAAAACAATATATATATATATATATATATATATATATATAGTCAAATTAGCTAAAATTAAAAAAAAAAAAAAAAATAGGACCTCGCATTCCCTGAATGCGAGGTCAGTAAAATAGTTTTTTTTTTTTTTTTTTTTTTTTTTTTTGGAACTCGCATTCGGAGAATGCGAGTTCCACCCCTTTGGAAACCAACTTTCATATAGACATAGATATAGAACACTTTTCAAAAGTGGCATAGATATAGAAATTTTTCTAACTTGGAATGGGATTTTGGATTTTGGAAGGAAGGTCCCTCGGATGTAAAGCGCGAGTAGGGTTTGGTGAGTCTATAAAAATCTAGAAGGATCCCTAGATTCCACAATCCAAAACTTTCACTGTTTGAATAAATAAATTTAAGAAAAAATTTAAAATTCATTCAAAAATTTATAAAGTTAAAAAAAATAAATTTTAAATTTATTCAAATTAAAAAATTATTTAAAAATTATTATTATTTTTTAAATTTTTAATAAATTTAAAATTTATTCATTTTAATCTTACAAATATCTATAAAAAAAAAAAAAAAACCAAAAACTAATGATTTTCAAATTCTTTCTCCAAACCAAACACAACTTCAAAATTTTTTCACAACCAAGAAGCCTCCTTGATGATGCCATTGTTTATCAGCTTATTCATGGCTATCTCGCATCGTGACAATAGAACCAGCAACTAGTCCCTTATGTTTTCTCTCTATCAAAAGATGATGCTATTCTCACTTCCCCTGAGATATGCAGGTATTTGTGACAGATGGGTTTGGCCTTTCCACGAAAATGGGTAATTTCTATGAAAAGTGCTTACCGTGTAGCTAGATCCTCGGCTTTATTCAAGAAAGGTTTATCTAATGAAGGGCCCTGTAGTATGGGAAATTACAAAGTTTGAAAACAGAAATGGAGTTCGCGAGGTGCTAGGTAAGGTGAAGCATTTGTTGTGGAGGATTTATAAAAATATTCTGCCTATTGAAATCAAGTTAAGGGATAAGGGGGTCTTTTTAGTCATGGCTATCCGTCTCCGACTTCCCTTCACAATCCTGTTATGGCACTATCCCAGAATAGTGGTGCTTCTTAGGTTCAAGATATATTTTCTATGCTTATTTAAAGAGGATAAAGAGAAGGCTGCAATCTTGTTATGGTGTTTATAAAAGAATCGAAAATAGTAAGTTGCATGATGGGACCTCTAAATTAGGAAACTATGTCTATGGTTTCAGTTGTTATTGGGTACCTGCAGGATTTTAAGTTTGTTCATATACTATAGCTCGGACTCTACATTGACGTGGTCAATGAAATCATTCTTAAGGGATCACTATAGTTAACCAATAAAGATGACCATTGGTACCCAAATAGAGATTCTACCTAAAGTAGATGTCCACGGCTATCAAGCATTGCAAATGGTCTATAATTCTATTATGTCAAGAGGCACCCTATAAATATAACACATTGGTTATTTCGTCAGGTATGTTTTTTAGGTACAGAAATACATTCATAAAATTCTCCATACTTGAACACGTAATCTGAATTGAGTACCCGAGTGATCCCACGGAGCAATTCCCCTAAATCTTTCAATTCTGATTTGCAGGGCATCAAGGTTGCTCCTGCCCCTCCTGTCGCCGAGCAATCCCTGGATTTTTACTGGCATCATTTATGGGAAACAACTGCAAAATCCCTATAGTTTTTTCTCGAAAATATTAAGATTTTTCCATATAGCTCAGGCTAGAGATGTCAACGAGCCAATTGCCTCTAACTTGAAAAGAGCTTAACCATCCCAGGACGAATTGCTAAAATTCTTTTTGAAGAATTACAAAGATCTCAAAAAAACCATCAAGGGAAAAAGGTAAAGTCAGTGAACAGTCTAATCTTGACCTACCTCCTCACTACCAAGATATAGGAGGATCCTAACAAGGTCGGGAAGTGGAAGGAATGGACGAGCTAAGGCACAATCTAAAGCTTCATCAATAGTTGGATAATTTTCTTATCCAAGCCGAACTTAAATATGGGCACAATTTTGACATGGTAGAAGAAACCCTTTCACGGCTTGTATCTGAAACATGAAGATATCTAAGGGTGTCAAATATTCCCAATTAGACACGTATAATGATACGATAGAACTTGGTGACCACCTAGGATACTTTGACTCCCTCTTAGACATATATGGAGTCTTAGATGACTTATAAGCCCGAGTTGTCTCACACTACCCACCATTCTTAGGGGAAAGGCTCGAAAGTGGTACCTCGAGT
The DNA here is from genome assembly GCA_025175665.1 of Cinchona pubescens. NCBI lineage: Eukaryota > Viridiplantae > Streptophyta > Magnoliopsida > Gentianales > Rubiaceae > Cinchona > Cinchona pubescens. The sequence continues at coordinate 291,330 of JANKKI010000269.1, read as the reverse complement.
TGTCTCAGGATTTGGTCGATAGTTACCAAGAGTTCATAACTTTGTTCTTGACCAACTTCTTGAGCAGCAAGCTACCAAGAAAGTCCACAGCCGATGTGATGGTTGTAAGACAAAGAAATGATAAATCCTTATAGAAGTATGTGAATGGCTTAAATAAGGAGATCCTCTGAGTGTAGGATATGAACAAAGAGGTGATGGTCGCAGCCTTCGTATACAGAGTCAAGCCCGAACTTTTCAATCAATCATTGAATAATAACCCTTGACAATGTAGGAGGCAATGAAGAGGGCGTAAGACGCCATCAACGGAGAAGAATCAAACAAAAAGAAAAGGGAAAACCTGGAATATGCTTCGGGCAAAGGGAAGAAGAAGGTAGATATTAGCCTGCCTAAAGATAAAAAAGACGGGTAGCTGATAGGCTACAATTTCCCTCTCGAACTCTACAATAATTGTGGTAAGACTTTGTAGGAGAAAAATTATACCCCTCTCAACATAAGTCGTAATGAGGTCTTGATGTAGGTCAAAAAGTAGAGAATTCTAATCAGACCCCCAAAGATGCTTAAATCCTCACATAAGAGAGACCAAAAAAGATATTGCATGTTCCGCTATACACACAACCATGAAACGGAGGAATCACAGATTTGGCTAGAGAGATTAAGGCCATACTTAAGAGGGGGAACTTGACCAGTTCATCAATGGCAAGAGACTGGGAAGAGATAGAAGTGATCGGTTTGATCTAGAGAGATGACAAGACGCAACAAATAAACATGACACTTAGCATCCCAAATGGGGTTGAAGAAAAGCTGGAAGGCAGAATCCAGAAGAAACTCTACCCTACCAGGACCCAAACAACCTTGCAAGTGAGATAAATGTCTTATCATGGGGACCCACCAATGGGGATACCAAGCTAGCTAGAAAAGCCTACTTGCGAGCTAGGCCGACTTGGGTTGCAAACAACAAGCGTTGATTTAAAAGGACGGATTAGTTGACTTTCTCATTTGAAGGTAAAGTTCCCCTTAGTTTTCCATACAATGATCCCATCGTGGTTAGCATGATAGTTGCTAATTACAAGTTAAATAAAGTCTGTTGATAATGGTGGTTCTGTGAACATTAGATTCTATAGAACCTTTCTAGTTATGCAATTTACCATGGATGACTTGGAGCCAATACACAACCTTTAGTAGGATTCTCAGGACCATCAATAAGGAGAAATCAAAGTCAGGGCAACCATAGGAGAAAAGTCCGATCAAGCTATGAAAACCATAAATTTCTTGGTGGTGAAATCTATGTCAACCTACAATGCCATTTCTGGAAGACCAGGGTTGAATTCCTTTAGGGTGATACCCTTTACTTAGCACTTGTGCGTGAAGTTTCCTATGGAGCATGGGATTGGTACTTTAAAAGAAAATCAGAAAGGTCGCTCAAGAATGCCACGTTGCTTATCTTAAAGTACGCGATCATCCTTTCCTGACATATTCATGATTTCCAACCACCTGAGAAGAAGACAAATCATAAAAAGATTAACTTGGATGAAGAGATCGAGCTGATCGAGCTAAACCTCAGAGCTCCAAATAGAAAGCTCAAGGTTAGGATCCATCTCAACTCCAATTTGAAATCTGACTTGATTAATCTCCTATGGGGAAATGTTGAAGTGTTCGCCTGGTCTATGGACGATATGCCCGGTATACCCAGAGAAATCATGAATCACAAATAGATTAACAACAATCCTACTTGCAATCTTGTGAAACAGAAGAAGAGATACTTTGCCCTTGAGAAAAGTAAGATCATTGATAAACAAGTTGAAAAATTGGTATCTTCAGGACTGGCAAGGGAGGTATACTATCTTGACTAGTTGGCCAACACAGTTCTAGTGATTAAGCCCAATGGAAAACCAAGAGCATGAATCAACTTCACGAATCTTAACAAAACTTGCCCAAAAGATTCCTATCCACTCTCACGGATAGACATAATGATGGAGTAACAATAGTGGGCTTCGAGTTGTTGTGTTTCTTGGATGCCTACAAAGGGTATCATCAAATCTATCTATACCATCCTGACGAGGTAAAAACTTATTTTGTTACTGAAAAAGAGACCTATTGTTATGCTACCATGCCGTTTGGGCTGGAGAATGTAAAAGCCACTTACTAGAGATTGGAAAACAAGCTCTTCAAGCAACAAATAGGAAAAAACATGGAAGTATATGTGGACGATCTGTTGATCAAAAGTCGCCAAGTGATCGACTTGATAGCAGACTTGAAAGAAGTATATGAGGTGTTGAAAGCCTCACAGATGAAGCTGTATCTAAATAAATGCACTTTTTGAGTGTCATTAGGGAAATTCTTAGGCTTCATGATATCAAAAAGAGAAATTGAGGTGAACCAGACAAGATGAAAGCATCACCTACCCATTTGAAGGAAGTCTAGAAGTTGACAGGTCAATTTGCTGCCCTCAACAAGTTCTTATGCAAATCTGCAGAAAGAAGTCTTTTGACTATTCCTCTAAGTGCTAAAGAGGGTGGAAATTTTTTAGTGGGCTGAAGAGTGTGGAAGGGCTTTTCTAGAGCTAAACTCATAATTACAAAAAATCCCCCTGGCTAATAATCCTTGAGATAGTGGAGATGTTGTTCTTATACCTATTTATTGGTAACCTAGGCATCAGCTTGGTGTTGGTCAAAGATAAAAAAATAGAGTCTAGATCCCCATATACTATGTCAGCAAAGTCTTGCAAAGGACTGAACAAAATTATTTGTATATAGAAAAGCTAGTGTACACACCAGTGATCTCAGCCTAGAAGTTGAGACAATACTTAGGGTAAGCTTTGTTAGACTTCATTACTGAGAACACTATCTCGGATACTCAAAGTGAAAGCATAATGATAAAACAGTGGAAAGAGATAGATTAGGCACCTTGGCAATTGTACATTGATGAAGCATCCAATACAAAAGGCAGCAGAGCTGGTTTAGTGCTAACTAGCCTCAAAAGTGAATCTCACACTTATTGGAAGCCCTTAGGCTAAATTTCTCTTCTTCTAAACACGAAACTAAGTACGAGGCCCTTTTTGTTGGATTAAACCTAGCACGTGAGATGGGAGTCACAAAACTACAAGCTTGCAGTAACTCTCAGCTAGTGGTTAGCCAACTCAAAGGAGTTCTAATGAAGAAGTATCTCGAAAAAGTGTGAGAGTTAGCAGAATGCTTTGAATCCTACCAAGTCCAAAAAATACCTAGGTCTCAGAATAATGATGCAAATCCCTTACCGAAGCCAACATCATCACTCTATAAGCACCTGTCCAAACCCTTACTCGTTGAAGTCCTAGAACACTGGTCAATCAACCTAACAAATATCTTGGAAATGACCCAACAGGCAAGCTGGATGGACTCGATCATGTCGTATGTAATAACAATCAACCAGAAAGGTTAGGTTGCAGGCAACCTGATACCAGCTAGAACAAGGTTGTCTCTACCAAAGTCCTACTTGTAGTAGCCTTTGCTAAAATGCCTCACCTTTGGTTGAGGTGAGTTACGTGTTGAGAGAAATACTTGAGGGATATGAAATAGTTACCATTAGACTAGAACTCTAGCAAAAAAGGTGTTCCTAGCTGGATATTACTGGCCCATTATCCTGAAAAAAGCCAAAGAGCTGGTAAGGGAGTGTACAAGGTGTCAAGTTCATGCTCATATACCTAGGAAGCCAACCAACAAAATGAACCCTATGGGAAGCCCCTAGCCTTTCGCTCAATAAAGAATAGACCTACTGCGACCTTTCCCAAAAGCCCCAACTCAACACTAGTACTTGGTAGCTGCAGTGGATTATTTCAGAATATGGGGGAAGTAGAACTGCTATCTTGTATAACAGAGAGTATGATAAGAAAATTTTTGTGAAAGAACATCATATGTAGGTTTGGAATGCCATATACTTTGGTTTCAAATAATGGGAAACAATTTGAGGACCCGCTACAGCAATATTGTGCCAACCTTAGGATTCACAAATTCTTTAGCTTGGTACGACACTCATAATGTCAATGGACTAGCCAAGCTAGAAAATAGATTGATATTGCAAGGATTGAAAACTAAACCGAATAAGACTAAAGGTCAATAGATGGAAGAATTACCCAACATGCTATGGTCAATTTGCACAACCCCTAATGCTTCTATCGGATTCATGCCATTCGTCTTGACCTATGGTTCATAATTAGTAATCTTACCTAAAATCGATGAATCTAGACGAAGTTTACAAAGTTTCCAACCCACTGAGAATGAAGAAGAAATGATGCTCAGTTTAGGTTTAGTAGAAAAGTGCCGTGAACAATCACTCATAAAATAGGTGACTTACAGGCTAAAGATGGTTAGGAACTATGACTCAAAAGTCAAGAAAAGAAGCTTCAAACTAGCGACTACGACTCAAAATTTAGGAAAAGAAGCTTCAAACCAAGTGACTTGGTACTCTGGAAAAACAAAATAAGCCAGGATAAGCTTGGCTATAACTTGGAAGGACCTTACCTGATAACATAGGCTAAGAGTCACTTGTCAGGAAGCTATAAACTTGCCACTCTGGAAGGAAAGCCAGTACCCAAGTCCTAGAATGCTGATCATCAAGGACATCAACATCATTCAAGTATCCTTTTGGTATAAATTCTTTTAAAGTAGTTGGATGACAGACTTTTTGAAATGTCACACCACTTAGGGACGTGGATGAAGAAATTGTTCTTTTAGATTTTATTTTTGCAACTCATCTTTTCACCATTCAAAACTTTAGTAGCAAATTAGTCTTTTGTACTTTGGCTTTTCGGCCTCCTATTTTGAGTGACGAGTGTCCATCATTTGTCCGATTGATCACTTGCAACATCTCCTTCAAAAGTTCTTCAGTTTCCTTTTTGAAGAATATTTCTTGTAAGAAAGGCTTGTCATGCAATGGAATGGGATCGAAGCTTTCAAATTTAATCATGGGTGATGTCATTTCTTTGCAAACTAATTCCATGAAGGACAGAGTACTTTATCATTTGTCAATGATTCGAACATAATAGTGGTTTGATTTGTGCTTGCATTATCTTTCTCAAGTAGAATCTTACCTTGGCGAGCCAACTCCATTACCTTGTCTTTGAAGAAGAAACATCAAGTGAGGGGACAACTAACCAAGAGATGGTAATAGTAATAATTCAGATCTTTGACTTGCCTAGATTTCTGCGGCCGTTTCATCTAGGAACTTTAATGAGTATGGCTTTGAGTAGATTATCAAACATGCCTTGAAGATCAGACTTGAGGAACGGATATTCTTTCTCATGTATCTCCCTCAATGTAGGTCTTCTTCAAGGCTAATCTTGCACAGACTCTACCTTCTCAGTCACCTTTTGACTGACTTTTGTGGCAATCTTAACTGGTGCAGTATTTTTTGTCATAGCTTCCTTGTTCCTAGACTTGCAAGAAGGCTTGCCCTCTTTCTTAAAGTCATGTTCTATTTGTTCTTGTGAGAACTAGGAACAGGCGGCACTTGCTTTCTAAGGCCAATTTCCAGCTTATGAGCTTTCGTCACCAACTTCTCAAAATCTTAATAGTCGAGGTCTGTATCCGTTGCAAGATATAACAAAGTCCCCACTTTATGTCTTGAATGCACATCTCAGTAATGGATGTCTCAAAAATTCAATCTCTACAGTTAAGGTTTAGAGTTCTCCATCAACCGATATAATCAACAACAGGTTTACCTTTCCATTAACGGTCATGGTGACGGTTCTCTTAGTGCTATAGAACTGATTGAGAAATTCTTGCTCCAATTACTCCCAACTATTAATCAAACTGACTTCAAGGTTAGTGTACCTGTCAAAGGCGCTCCCTTTTAGTGAATGAAAAAATTGCTTGACAAGTAAATCACCATAATTTCTAGCATTGTTGCATGTCTCGACGAAGTGCTCCACATGCTTCTTTGGATTTCCTATATCGTCAAACTGTCAAAACTTCAGCAGTTGATATCCACAAGACATCATCTGGCTATCAATTCTTGTATAATAAGGCTTGGCATATGCAAGGTTTGATTTTGAGCTACCTTCATATTTCACCGTGCATCATGCTTTCAACGAATTCCTTCAGCTGATTGACATGAATCATTCCAATAGAAGGCACATCCACTTCTGTCGCCTTTGTTTGCTGTTTAGACAAAATTTCAGCTTCTTGATATCCACAGGTACCTTTGAATTCATTTGACTTTTTTTAGTGAATCGTCTTTCTTACTAAGAAATTGAACGATAATGGCATCCTGATATTGTATGTGCTCCATCATTGTTTCTATCATCTTAGTCAAGCTTGTCAGTTAATCCTCTAGAGTTGAAGTTTGTGTCACCATAGCGAGTATAACAGAAAATGCCATAGAAGTTGCAAAATCTTCTCGAATAGGAGATCTTGTATGTGGAGTTCCTTGAGAAAATGGAGAATTATTACTCCATATATCATCATCATGCTTCGAGGCTTTGGAATCAGAATTGGCGTCGAGCATCACGAGTGTCTTTTCAATTGAAACTCCAACATCTTTGAACCCAACACGAGAGAAGAGATTTTGGGTGGTGTCAAGGCACCAAACACAGGAGTTGATATAGAATGCACCTCTATATTTCTTTGGAAAAGGGCTTTCATCATGCTCATTGTTTTGGGGTTGACAATTTGTGGTTTCGCAGACCATGTGCAGTATTTTTTGAGTCAGTAGCTTTGCAACGAGAAGCCAAATATTTGTCATTCTTTGAAGCCATTGATGTAGATTTGTAGTTGAATATATATGAAGCAAAGAGATGGAAGGTAGAGATTGTCCCACCGGGTGTGCCAAAATTGTGCGCAACAAAATTTCAAGTTTGCAAAACTTAACAAACAAGAAATATAGCGACAAAAACATGAATATATAAAATAAAGGATTACAATCTCTTGGATATTCTCAATATATGGAGAAATAGTCCTTTGATTCTTTACTTCAGATACGATCCGAGGACTTCGTAGATTGTTCTCGAACCGAGAGATGATTCCTTCAAATCTTTATATGAAAGACTTGAAGAACACATGATTTCTTCAAATCTTGATATGAAAGACTTGAAGAACACATGATTTCTTCAAATCTTGATACATAAGAGTTAAACAACACCTGATGAAGACCTTCAAATCTTAATATGTGAAAAACTTGAAGAGAGACTTTGAAGATTTAGAGCTTTCATAGCTTTTAATGCTTCAGAAAATACGTGTATGTATGTCTTGAACCTCTAAGGGTGACCCCTATTTATACATGTATAGGAGAAATCTAGTTAGAAGACTTGTATTACATGTGTACCTCTTTACTTGCACATAAAGAAATAAATTCCTATCTCTTTACACACATAAGACATATCAATGCATAAGTACTGTACTACTTTGATATTATCTTCTTATTTTAGTTTATTAATAAAGAGATAAATACCGGTGCACATATGTCCCCTATTGGCCAAATCTTGTATTCTGTGATATATCACAATTTAATTAGAAGAGTAACACAAATGCATTTGACTGGTTGAATTGCCTCATCTTGATATGTGAAGCAATATAATTGGTTACAAAATACATCTAAACCAATACTCCAAAATATATATGATATATGCTATTATTTAATTGGATAATAAATATACCAATTAAATTAATTTATATACAAATGGCAATTTTAATTATATTAAAATTCCATTGTTTATAATATGACCATTTTCATACAAATGCTTTTCAGATAACTAATATTGAACTCCTTTGTGTAAAAGTTTTTGTAAACATTTTACTTGCAAGTAATGATATTAAATAAATTTATTATTATAGTTTATGATAGAAAGGAACTCTAGAAATAGGGATTGTCTAGTTGCTCTTCGAACAAGGAGTTTTGTTTCACTTCAAGCATACCAACACGAGGAGATGACAACTTTCAATTATTGAAAAGAAAAATTCTCTTGTTTTCACTTGATATTATTCTAATGTGTTTCAATTGAGATGATTAGGGGATATGGAGATATTGACTAGTATAAAGTTGAGTTCACTAATAAGGTTGGAGATTGGGTAAATAAGTAACACAAGGATAAATATGTTCCACTTTTTTTAGTAATATTTATCATTATTGTCACACGTAACTAACGGGAGTTAGAAAGTTCTTTTATTGCCTCACTATATAAAAAAGATGAAATTCGATTTGGATCAAGTAATTGAGAATGAATTTTCTGTGAATGAGACAGCAATATGTGCAAAATATCTTAGGACAATTTTAGGATATATACGTGGTAAGGGTCGTGGACCAAAGCCACCTAAAAAATTAACGTCATCTTAAATAACTATACTATCTTCAACCATGGACGAGCAAATGCAAGATGAATGGACTAAAACCAAAGAAGAGTTGACTCAAGCAACTATGAAGAGCTTGCTGCAACAAAGAAAAAACTTAATAGTCAGGAAAAGATGATTGACTGGATGAAAGACATTGTGAACTAGAAGTTTGGCATGACTTTACCGACTCTGTATTCAGATCATGAATGTGGTGATGGTAACTATTATAGAAAAACTTAAAAATTGAGAAAAAATTTTCCCAGTACCATAACATAGTAATTCTAAAACATAACTTTGTACATTGTAAGCTTGTAAAAAATTTTGGTAATGGTTGACCAAGTCAATGACGCTTAGCGAGCAAAATACACAATTGATCCCTAAACTTTTTTACTAATCTAGTATTGGTCCTTCAACTTCAAATTGGAATAATTTGATCCTTATACTTTTTTTATTGGGCCAATTTGGTCCCTACCAAGTAGCATCGCTATAATTATTAAAATTTTCAACCAAATGACTGCTCATATGAGGACAATTCAATTATTTAACATCTTTGAAAAGACAATACAAGTCTTTGTTCAATTAAAAGAGGCAAAAAATAGGTTAAAAATAAAGAACCAAATCGAGCAGAGACTTGTGTTGCCTTCTTCATTTTCCTAATTTTTTGTTAATGTTAATCGAGTAGAGACTTGTATTGCCATTTTAAAGATGTTAAATGACTGAATTACCCTTATGTGAGTGGTCACAAGGGTGGAAATTTTAATTTTTATGGCGGTGCCACCCTATAAGGATATGTCCAAATTGGCCCAATAAAAAGAGTGTGAGGACTAAATTGCTCCAATTTAAAGTTAATGAACCAATACTAGATTAGTAAAAAAGTTTGGAAACCATTTGTGTCTTTTTGTTGATGCAGATTCATGATACAAGAATACTGCCCAACTTTAATGGTTTTAATGCACTTTGGAACAATAAAATTGTTTAGTTTTAAATTTAAAAACATAGTTAATAAGTCATTTGACTATTCACTTAGTAGTTGAATGCATATATTTGAATTTTAAGTTTGATTCTAATGTATTTTTGGCAAATGCATTAAATATTTTGTTTCTTTAGAATTGAATTTGATGAATAATTTAGTAAGTGATCTATGTTGAAATTTTTTAGATTTAGGTGATTCTAGTTTATGTATACTTAATTTGTACTTGCATATAGTTTGATTAAGTAATATTCTTTTTCTAATACATGCTTAGCCACCAATTGTTGGGTGCCAAAACTTTTTATTGAAGTGACCAAATTGTAGTCTCAGCATTTCAATTTGGTGACAAAAAATCTATTACAATGTCGACTGTTTTCAAAACTTTTGGTCGACAAAAGTGGTGCAATTTTGACTACTAAATGTGTACAATTTTGGCCGGTACGTAACAATTGCATCTACAAATTTTGTGTAACTTTAGAGACCAAAATTTTGGTTACTATTAAATATTTTTAGTGACCAATAAAATGTGCTTGCTATATTATTTTATTTTTTGACTAAATTTGGTCTTTAGTCGCCAAAATAACGTATAAAAACTAATTATGGCAACCATATTTCACTACATATGATTGGCAACCAAATATGGTTGCTATACTATTTCATTTTATGGACTAAATCAGTTGTTTGGTTCTTAAAAAATGAGGTATAAGACTAGGTTATAGAAACCAAATTTTATTATAGCTGTCAAGATTTTAAACAATTGACTACCAAATACTTGTTATTTTTAAATAAATTAGTGATTGAAATGTTTCTTTGTTGCTGTTAAGTGAACTTTTATTGGTTAATCATTATTTGGATGTAAAAAATCTTTTAGCAACGAAGCTATATCAACAAGTATGCGACTAGCTTATTTTGAATGGCGACCAAATTTTGATTTTTTGCTGCCAATGTTTGCGGTGGTTGAATCCTATTTTTCTTGTACTCAATTACTACAATTTTCACCTCCAGATCCTTTTTTTTTTTTTTTCCCTCTCTTTATACTCATACAATGCAATTTTTTTTTTTATTATTATTTTTTTTTGGTGGATTACCGCAGGTATAGACATATTGTAAACAAAGATATTGTGATTACTACATTATAGATTTTCGCTAATGAAGATTTCTAAGCGGATGCCAACTATTCATGATGGTTTTGACCTTCGGCCAACAAACATTTTCGAAAGAAAATTCGGTGTTAAAGCAATAACAATTCTGCAATAGTAGGATTCTGTAAGAAAGTGCAGATATTGAAGTTCTTTGTCTGCTGACGACCCAATTGTATCTTGATAGAAATTCAAGTTCAAAGTTTTTTAAGTATAGTACTTCTCAATTGCAATCAACCAGATCATAGTAATTTTAAGTTTGCTTTTTATATATTTTACATAGCTTTTGTCCTTTGAGAAGTACCAGTCACACAGGTGAAAAACTTTTTCCGGCAGCGTTGTTAGCCACAGGCAAGATTAATGGATTACCTGTTTTGCCTTTGGTCAAGTCGATGAAAATTAGTCAAAGTTCAAGTTTTGGGAGAATCACCACGGCGAAAACCAAAATAGTGTAAAGAAAAAAGTTCGAGTAAAAACGTGAAAGGGCTATTTAAGTCATTTTCTTTTCTTTTTTTCCCCAAATCTAGGCCTTTAAATGTGGGAAAATATTTTAACCCCTATGGTCGGATGTTTATATTATGTTTATGATAAGAGAGTGAATAGGAGAAAGGAAAAAATAATTTGTTAAATGCGGTGTTGGACTCTACTTGTAGAGTTTATAGTTAAAACTAATTTTTTTTTTTTAAATTTTACTTATATCAATTGATATTATTTATTTTATAAAGGTTCAATTTATACTATTGAATCTATAAATGAAGTTAAAATCAGGTATCAAAGTATTTCTTTGGGATGTGAAGTGACTAAAATTTTATGGAGACCAAAACGGATGAATATGGAGTGATCACCAAAACAATTTATGTAGTGAAATTTTTCTAGTGAATTTTTTTTTTGGTTTCATTGACTATTAATTTAAAGTATATTGTATCTTTTGTCAAATGGTTTTTTTTTTTTGTTGGTATGAAACTCAAATTGAATTTCTTTTGTACCTCAAGTTTGTGTTTATGTTTGTTGTTTCTTTTTCCTTTTCATGTTTTATTAATTGGGTGTGTAAGGAGTGACATCTTGTTTAGAGTTGGCAATTTCTCACACGACTCAATTACACGATATGAATACAGTATAAAATTAATAGGTTATGATACGATTTAAAATTTATCAAATCATTATTGGGTCAAACCGTTTATTACACAAAATTAAACAGGTTGAGTTGGATCAACCCATGAGTTTATGTCATGATAACTCGTTAAGTTAATCTATAAATAGATTTTATTGAAATTTTTTCTTTATTATAATTTAATATAGTATACTTTAGGATTGTGAATAATGGATTTAATATGAGATTATTAAATTAAACATAATAATTATTTTAAATATTATCCAAAAAATTTCAAAAATTTTAATTATGTGTTTTAAATTACTATAAAAACAAGGTTAGTATTAATAATTGTTTAAATTATCAAATAATTAAAATTTGAGATTTTAATTCAAATGAATGACAAGATATTTAATTTATAAAATAGGCCGATATTCTTTGTCAATAGTAAACGACTCAGATATGAACCCGACATAAACCCAAAGGGTCAAACACAAATACGACACGATAAGAAACGGACCCACACGACACTACATAAGCATGATACAATAAAAAATGAGTCACACCTAACACAATACGATAACCTGATAATCCGACCTATTGACACTCCTAGTCTTACTTGTCATTGGCTTAAATCTATAGAAAGTGACGAGGTTCCGTGTCATTTTACACTATTTTATTTTGCTTTCAACAATAAGGTCATATTATTATATTTTGACTTTCAGTCAGGTATCTAATTGTAATTTGGTTAAATTTGTCTTTTGATGTAAATGTATAAATTTCTCTATCATTATCTCTTTAGGTTTATATTTAGAGTTTAATGTTATATGAGTAATTTATTGTAAACATGTAAACAAATAATAACATGGATATGTATCGAGCAGTAGAAACGTATGTTAAGATTACCTCCAGTCATGATTGCCTAATGATTGATTTATTTATGTTTTTCGACGATATCCTTTTAAACATATGCCTATCTAACATGTGCCCGTTTCATATATTAATGTGTGCCTGTCTCACTAATCGAACAATAATATAAGTGTGTAATTATAAAGATCTTCTAGTTTTTGCCTAAACAAAACACACTGCAAAATAGATGTGGTATCACAAACTAATTCAAAGGTAGGTTAGAGACTTTTACTTAGGAACATAAGAAATCTCCAAGGTTTCTTTCTACGAAAGAAATTACTAAAAACACATAATCGAAATATTGCGAAATAATATATTTTTTTATATGTGATATTCTGACTAATTGATCAAAAATATTATTCAATCATACCAAACATGGGATACAATCATTTAAGTAAAATTACCAATTATTACATAGGTCACATATAAGGCAAATATTGCATTGCAAATCTTACATTCTCCTATTTGACCCACATACATTAATCAGACAACTTCATGAGTGACAAAGAATGGCCAAAATCTTTATTGTCACTCACTAAATTAATAGTTATATAACAAATATTTAATTAGAATCTATTAATCATGAAATATGGTGATTATGCTCTTAAAATGAACACTTCCTTCCTTGTGTTATGGTGTAAAATATTTTCCAATCAAGTTCTATAAGAGCTTTATGAATGATTTATTATAAATCATTTAGGGTCCAAGTGTATAGATCAAATGATCCCAACTTTATATCACATGACTGAACCAAAAATCATGTAAATAGCGAATATCTTGAATGTTTTGACTTTAACAATAGATAGAGGATAATTGTAAAACTAAAATGAGATAGCAAGTACCTTATGAGATACATGATCATGAGAAACTTATCCGACGATTTTAGTTGTCAGATCAACAATCATAATTTGTCACTTATATACTCCATAGCCACCTTTGCTTTTAAAAAGTACCTCTAACTATTAAAATTATGTCCATTTACATGTCTCGATTCCCACTTTTCTTAATATTTTTAATAAAGAATATAGAGATCAAGATAAATACTTAACGGCCAAATAGTAATATTGACGAAATGTTAAGCCGTACAAAAAGCCTGTGATATAGTTTCATAGCATCATTTTCACCATCAATATATCATTTGAATACATAATGTGAACATATTCAATATATTCACTTTTAGAAATGAGTTCACAAAAATATCCAATTTCTTAATCTTTCAAGAACTCTACCATAAAAGTTTGTGAAATAGATCAAACATTCTTTATGTTTGATCATTGTGTAAGTCAATGTCAATAGGGATTTCATCAATATTGCTTCATTTACTAGTTCTATATAATAAATTGCTTACTTCATACGTTTATTGCAAGAAAATATTTCATAGGCCGTAGATATTGCAAGAACAATTCTTATCTATCTTGAGTAATTTTGTTTTAGTCGAGAAAATTGCCCTTCTAGGGTCAAAACACGCTCTCCTTTCTCTCTCCCCCTTCTTGTGTTTGGAAAAATTCTTGTCTGGATTATACCATAAATTTCTTGGTCTATAAACTTCCACATCACTCTTTTAAATTGTGTGAAGTAATGTGAAAATTTGTGTACCACGGATCTATTGCCATAGACCGGGTCCATTTAGCCTGTATTTGCCGTGCTCCCCCTTCACGATCCAACATCTCAAATAATTTCTACAGAACATCCCGACAAGCAATCAAAATCGTAATAAGGCTTCCTCATCGCCTCTAAATCATCGTAATACGACAGCAATGCCACACTCAATCTAAACTTACACCCTTCCAAATTCAACTCCATCCCATCCATTTTCTCCCTTAAATCCTTCCTCATCTTGACAATCTTCCTCTCCAAATCCTCAATTTTACCATCCTTCTCCTCTCTTTTTTCAACTCTAAGGTCTTGGATAAAAACATTAGCTACCAAATTACTAAACTGCCGCTAGCCATCTCGACGTCCCTGACACGAACAATGAAAGAGTAGGAAGATTTTAGGTAGTCGATTACTGAGCCTTGATTTTTCACTCGTTGATTAGGGAAATGGATTTATTGGTAGAATATTGTGAAGAGGAGTTTCATTCGTGGGTGTAAAGAATTGTTTGATTTGTCAATTATTAAACACATCTTTGATCTTGGGATTCTGGGCTCTTTCCAAGCTCACTTAAAAAAGGAAAAAGAATATGGAAAATCAAAACAGAAAATTGATAGCATGTTTTGGGTCAAGACTCAATGTCAATATTAATATCACTACCACCACCTATTCTTTCTAGCCCAACCAAACGACTTTTTTTTATTGCAAACAACGTCCTCAAACATGAGAGGGAAGAGTGACAGGGAGGAGAGATGAGTTGGAGCTTTTTCTTTTCTGTTTTTTTTGGTCTGTGTTGTGGTGTATAGGGGGGAGAGTTGGGAGGGGAAGGAAAGAGGTAGAGGGTAGTCTCTAAGGGACGATGTATAAGGAAGTGCGAGAGGGGAAGTTCAATTCCTCCCCTTTGGGGTGAGGATAGGAAGTACAGGGATTGATAGAGTAGGGGAAATCAAGAGAGCATGGAGAGAGAAAAGATGATAGTGTCTTGATAAGAGCAATTTGTCCTTGGACAAATTGCTCTGACAATATTCGCACCCTATTTTATATGAATTAAATATAATTTTTTTCCCTCTAATTTTGATGTATATTAATGCTGTAATAATGTTCATCTTAAAGAATGAAAAAACAAGACTGGGACATTTAATCATTGAATATATTTTTCAATCTTGTCAACAAATATATTACATTCTCTTTAAAAATACACATTTAAGTTGACAAATGTATGCTTCAAATTTATATTTTACACTAATACAACTTCCAATCAAAATGAGTTATTACTGCCTTATAAAAATCTCTAAAACTTAACAGAGATTTTATGATAATCAATGTCTCTCTTTTATTACATTATACCAAAAATGGAGTTCTCTTCACTTATGGCTTTGTGAAATATAACTAAATAATCTTTAGTCTAACCTTGTAGTTGGCCCATATTAGATATTCAACACAATAACTATAAATCTTTTTATTCTTAAAACCTTTTTACTCTATTATTTTAGAGATGACAAGACCAATAGTTCTACTAATATGGATTTATCTTGATGTAATTACTTAATAAGGAGCTATCCAATGATTTATTATCTAAAATAATTTGAAAAATTATTTTGAGAAAATAACAAACAAACAAATCAAGTTTTAATCCCATTAAGTAGGGTCGGTTGCATGAATCCTGTTATATTATGTACGCCATTGCGCTCTATTATAGACCATATCCTCCTCAATTTCTAGATGGTCTATATCTTTCTTACAAGTTACCCACCAAGTCTTTTTCGGTCTTCCTTTACCCCTCCTATGTTGACTACTCTCTCTAAAATTTACTCACCTGACACGCACTTCTACTGGTTGTTTTAACACATAACCTAAATAATTTAAGTGTGTTTCTCTCATCTTCTCATCAATGGATGATACTCCAGTCTTCTCATGAATACACTCATTGCGTATCTTATCCATCCTAGTATACCCACACATCCTAGTGTACCTTAAGCGTGTTTCTCTCATATTCTCATCAATAAATGTTACTCCAATCTTCTCACGAACATGCTCATTGCGTATCTTATCCATCCTAGTAAGTTGACAGAAGAAAGTCAAAGCCATTTTTTCTTTTCAATGGATGGGCTTAGACAAAAGGCCGAAGACCGCAGGAGGAAGCCTCTAAATTGAAGGCTTCGCTTGCTCGGTCTAACGCTCCTATGTGTACAGAGTAGATAGCAAGTGGAGTGCATTGATCCTATTATAGTGTTTGTTAAGCCCACTCTGTGTGAGTCTTTGCTATGTTGCTCCTTGTAGTCTTTATACCCACACATCCATCTTAACATTTGCATTTCTACTACTCTCATCTTTTTTTCATATGTGATTTTGACAAAAACCATTAATTTACCATATGCAAAGGTGACTCCTTTACCTATCATATACTTTATTAAGTCACTCCCACTAACTTTATATTCTTCAAGAAACATGAACATCTAGTTTTAACAATTCTTAAAATGTGAAAGAATATAAATTGCTTGGAGTTTCTAACCTTGTTATTAGCTTCTTTATGCGTAGATTATATACCTTTACTTTAACTAAAAATATCTATATATGTGTACAAGCAAAACAAGGTTTTCATCCAAGATTTCACTCACAAGGACAAAGATTACTTAAATTGCTATTCATGACCATGTCCACAGTTACTCCATTCGTTCTTTAAGTTACACTATTAGAATAAATGTAATCAATCAAATATTGTTTGTTCATTATCAATGCCCCATAATTAAGGAACTGTGAGAAACAAACATGTGGGTACGTATTCTTTATTAAATTTTCTATATCCTTTAGTTTCAAATTATCCATTTTTGGCTTGAACACTTGTAAAAGCTTCAATGCGAATTGTACATCTAAACTAGAAATATAGATGCAATACATTTAAATAGTTTTTTAATAATGAGATAACAAATATCTCTAACCAATCACAAAAGGGTAGAAAATAATACACAAAATTTTGGTGTTATGATCTTATTCAATGATCAAAACTCTTTTAGCATCTTTAATGTGCTTGAATAGGCTACATTTTTTATGAAGTCTACTCAATCACCATAGTTGATAAATCTATAACTCTTGAAAGTTTATGATTAACCAACTCCTTACTTTGTCTTATAGAGACATATCTCAATCTCCAATGCTAAAGAAACTAGTTTTTTCAGTGATACACATACATAATACTAATATGTCTTAATTGTTATAATCAAATGAAGAGTTTTTATTCAATTTAAAAGTTAGTCAAAAGTTCAAAACAAGTAATTTAATATTAAAATATTTGCTACTAAATGTTCCAATAGAAATTAATGTTAAGGAGTATGATGAAAAATAACAATTTTCATTAGTGAACAATGACACTTCAAATTTCCAAAACCGAACAATTAGAACTTCTATAAAAAAGCATATCATTTCTTGTATTTGAAAATTCAATACATACTGGCAATGTGAATTGTTTAGCAACACAAATTTACCAAGAATATCAATAATCATAAAATACCAAAAATTGAAATTTTCTTTATTTAAGTTAATTCTCTCAATTGAGATAGAAAATCACTTGGCATTCTCTTTCATATAAACAACATTTGTTTTTATTTTCATTTTTTACTTAATCATGACATAGTCACTTGTTTGAATTTCTTAATCTACGAAACGCATTATGAACATTAAGTGTTTCACATGTAAATCTCTCTTATTTCTTTGTTAACCTTTTAATCCTCAATGAAACATAAGTTTAAATCAATAATTAACCATTTTTGTTTATGTGTATTTTAGAAAAATTGAAAGGTTAATAAATTTTTTAAACAGAGAATCAATAGAGAAATGATCAATAAATAACTCAAAATCTTAATTCAACTCTTGATGCAACAAAGATCTCATTTTTTAAAATGAGTACACACACACACATTCCTTACTCTTAATGTTTCACACAAGAAAACCTTTTACGGTGGTTGCCAAAATATGCAATAATTTCAAATGGCTCTCACGCATGTTTTGACTATAAAATAAATAGGGTTGAACCCTACCTTTATGTGAATATGATACATAATCAACAAAATTCTAAATTTCTCTTATTTCTCATATTCAACTATTATATAAGAAATTATATGAACAATTCATTCTCATAATATGTTAATTAAAAAGTTATACCCAAATAAATAAGAGAATGTATTAAATAGTCAAGGAAATTTCAATTGGAATGAAATTAACTTATCAAGTAAAAGAACAAAATTACTTGAATAACCAAGAATATGACGCATCAAGGCTATGAAGATTTAAAACATATATTTTGAATTAGCCCTAATATTAACTCAAATAGCAAATTCAAACCTTGCTGTGGGTAAAGACTACAAAATATGCATTGAATTTACTTTTCTTTATATTAAGACTAGTAACTTAAAACAACAAATTAGAGAAATAGTTTCATACTCGTGGACATAGAAAAATTTCTCAACTTAATATCTATTTGTACCATCTTATTTCAATTAATCCCAAAAAAATAATTACCTACCTATGGGGCCGAGTAATTATTTTAAAGAATTAACTGCAACCTAATCTAGATGCTAATTTTTCTTTGTTTGTCACTCAACAGCAGAATATGTGGTAAACAAATAGAAAATCATTTATACACAATATACATAAGATGCTGTGACTCCTCCTAAGTACATGGTGTTTTGAGAAAATCTATTTATCATCTTAATAAGTCAATGGTTAACCAATATAGTGACTAAAAGTAATAAATGTCAAGATTGGTGTACCCCGGTTCTACTGCCTTATCAAAACATTCCAAAATTATAGCTTTTAATTGAGCCTCAATTTCCATTATAAAACCTTCATATTCTCCCAATTTTGTAATAAATCAAATCATTTCTCTCTAATTAGGGACCTCATGTTTTTTATTAGTTACAAACAAAACTTTTGCTTGGTCGCTAGCAAAAAATTGGTCAAAGTTTGACCCTCTAGTTCCTTCACATACTTTTCGTTTATTAGAGGTGGAAGAAACACCTATACCTCTACCCCTCTTGGTTGTTCAAATATGCAAATTATTTCAAACAATAAAAGAATTCAACAGCAACCAATACATAATTTAAAAAAAAAACAGTACAATAAATCTGAAAAATACCCAATCAGAAATTAACCATGAAAACTTACGGACTTGGACAAAAATTCGAACAAATTAATGGAAGAGTGTGACTATGAACAACCATTTGAACTTGAAGTATACGTCACCTCTTAAAACCTTTGGAAAATCTCCTTGAATATCTATGATAGTTCAATTGACTTGGGAAGTTAGAATTTGTGGATTTTAATTGAATTGGTTGAATTTAGGGCTAGAAGAAAGAAAATATTGTGAATGGAAAGTTTAGAAAAGAGGTTAGGGTTTTTGAATGGTTGGAAGATTGGTTTTTTCTAGAAAAGATCACCAAGGCACAATTATATACTTTGGAATCTTTTTAGACCGCGGTATCATTTTTCAAGAAGGGAAAAATGATACTGCGGTCCAAACTAGAAAAGCCCTTTGAAATTTGATGGTCAGACCCAAAGTATCGATTGAAATTAAAAAATTAGCTCCAGGATGTTGACATTAAAACCACGGTATGGTTTTTGATACCACATTACCGTCTGAAACTCACAAATTTGGCTCCTGGATGTTGCATTTGATACCGCAATATCAAAATTTTGATACTGTGGTATCGACTGAACTTCAGTAATAACCTATTTTCTATACCTTCGCAAATTTTTTGCTTGTTTTTCAGCTTAAATTCACTCAATTCCAACACTTTGCCAATCACCTATAAACATTCAAATCATAAAATTAGTGCACATTTCCATTTATATTCCCTTCAAAACACATAAGTAAACATACTAATCATATTAAACCTAATTTAACCTTGTTTAAACTAATCAAACATTAAAAGTAAGTAACATGAAATTAATTCAAAGTAAACACAAACAAGAAAAATAAAGTTTGCAATGTCTCCCAAAAGTGCTTGTTTATGGTCATTAACTTGACTATGATAATGTTGAGCTTTAACTGACACAAAAAGGATAGATGGACGTCTTTTCTCTTCGACTCCTTATGATAATGCTTTAAATGGTTCCCATTGACCTTCAAAGTTGAATTTTCCCCCTATAGCTCTACAACCCCATGTTGAAACACTTGAACGACCTCAAATGGACCATCCCACCTAGACTTGAACTTTCTAGGAAATAACCTTAACCTTGAGTGGAGTACACAAACACTTGGTCTCCGGAATGGAATTCCTTTTTTCAAGATTAACTTGTCATGCCAATCCTTTGTCCTTTCCTTGTATATCATAGAGTTTTCAAAGGCATCCTTCCTAAACTCATCAATCTCATTCAAATCTAAAAGTCCTTTTTCTTATGTATTTTTCAAGTCAAAATTCAAGCTCTTGATAGCCCAATGAACTCGATGCTTCAACTTCATCGAAAGGTGACGAGTTTTCCAATACACCATGCAATATGTTGACTTGCCAATTAGAGCCTTGTATGTGGTGCGGTACGTCCAAAGAGCATCATCTAACTTTTATGACCAATATTTTCTTGATTTGCTCATGGTCTTCTCCAAGATCCTTTTCAACTCTCTATTAGAGGCCTCTACTTGCCCAGAAGTTTTGGGATAATAAGCCAAGGCAACTTTGTGCTTCACGTGTTTCGCTCCATACTTGGCTAACAATGACTTGAATTCGGCATTCTTAAAATGAGGTCTTCTATCGCACTTATAATTTCACGAGGTACTGCAAAACAAGAAAAATGTTTCTTCTTAAGAATTTATGTTTCTCTCCATACTTGGCTAACAATGAATTGAATTAGGCATTCTTAAAATGTGGTCTTCTATCACTTATAATTTCACGAGGTACTGAAAAACAAGAAAAATGTTTCTTCTTAAGAATTTAATGTCCATACTAGCTTTATTAGTTGGTATAGGTGATTATCTTCACCCATTTTGACACGTAGTCCAGAACGACCAAGATATATTTATTAAGAATGAACTTGGAAATGAACCCATGAAATCAATTCCCTAAGCGCCAAAGACTTAAAACTCTAAGATTCCATTAAGTGGCAACTCATGCCTTCTGGAGACATTACCGACCTGTTGGCCTTCATCACATTTTAGTACAAAATTCCTTGAGTCCTTGAAGAGATTTGGCCAATAGAAACAGCTTTGTAGTACCTTTGTGGCGGTCAATTGGGTTCCATGATGTTCACCTTCAGGAGCATAGATGATTGCCAATGTGCCAAGATATCCCAACCTCCTCATCTGAAATACATTTTCATAGCATTTGAACATTACATTTCCAGAAGAGGTATGTGTTCGCCCCAATAGTAATGCTTTACATCGAAGAAAAACTTCCTTCTTTGATTGAGGTTCAAAGAAGGAGGAACCACCATGACTACATGAAAATTCACTAGATCCGCATACCAAGGTTGATTCTCTTTGATTACAAGCAATTTTTTCATCGGGAATTCTTCTTGGATGGATGTCTCCTCATGAGCAACAAATCTATCATTTTTTATCCTTGACATGTGATTCGCAACTACATTCACTCCTTTTCTGGTCCTTTACCTCCTAATCAAATTCCTGCAAGAGAAGTATCCATCTTATAATCTTGACAGGTGCATATTGCTTAGAAAATAAATACTTTAAAATAGAGTGGTCGGTACGGACAACCACTTTTGAACCTATCAAGTAAGACCAAAATTTATCAAAGGTATCACTATAGCAATTTAAGTAACTCTTTTTCAGAAACTGAGTATTCACTTGAGCATCATTTAAAGTCCTACTTCCAAAGTAAATAACATATAAAACTTTTCTGTTCTTTTGACAAAGAATCACCCTAATGGTATAATCACTAGTATCACAAGTCAATTCAAAAGGTATTGACCAATTTGGGGCTACTATAACTGGTGTGAGTGACAAGTGCATGCTTCAACAAATTAAAAGGATTCAAACAAGTATCATTGAAGTTGAATACACAATCTTTTGCAACAAAAAACAAAGAGTCTAGCAATTTGTTAAAGTTTTTAATTAATTTATGGTAAAAGCCAGTATTTAGCACACTTTCTTTTGACACAGTTTCAAATTTGTGTGCAGAAGTGCCTTTTTAAAACGTTTTTGGCAGTCGTGGTATTAGATAACTTTTTGCCACGGTGTTTTTTGCTACAATAACACAATATGCCAATTATACAGTTATTTGCCATAGTTAGTGAGTCATTGTGGTAAATAGTAGTTTTTACCACGATACATTTGTGTAATACATGTAGAACGAGATCACTTTTACCACAATTTCTATACTATGGTGATAATTATGAATAATTCATAATTAAGTAAAATTGTATATCTAATTGTTTTAACTATTACTAGCTATCAACTTTGTAAAGTATTTTCAATATTTACCACATGAAGTAAAAATATGGGTTATAATAAGCAAACTAATTATCATAATATATTTGAATTAGATTAAACATTTTGATTGGGAGAGCACTATATATAAACGATATGTAGTGGCAAGTATATATATTCAATAAATAGTAATTTTAACCATACTTTGCACAATATGTGGTATTTTAAAAGGGATTACTTCAACGCTTTTCTGTTACATGGTAATAAGTAAGAATATTACGCAATTAACTTATAACAATTAAATTATTATTTTTTATCCAATACTCAGCTATTATTTAGTAAAATATTTCAAATTTTTAGCACATTAATGATCTAAATATAAGCTATAAAAATATAGATGTACTTTAGTGAGACTAATTACGACTATTATATATATACACACACAAACACACATACACATGTATATATATATATGTGTGTGTGTGTGTGTATGTATGTATGTGTCTGTGTGTATATGCATATATATATGTGTGTATGTGTGTGTATATGTATATAAATATATATATATATACACACACATGCATACATTCATACATATATATATGTGTGTATACATGTTTATGTTCATTAAATTCTGCATAAATACTTGTGACACTATATAGTTATTGTGATCTCACTTACAATGTGTATTCTAATTGAATGTATATATTTCAATTAGAATGCACATTGTTAGTAAGATCACAATAAATAATATAATGTCACAAGTATGTATGTAGAATTTAATGAATATTAACTATATATATATTTATACACACACACACATATATATATATATATATTGTTAACTATATTGTGATATCACTAACAATGTGTATAGAATACACATTGTTAGGGAGAGCACAATAAATATAATACTGTCAGAAGTATGTATGTAGAATTTAATGAACATAAACATATATATATAACAACTATATGAGAAGTTAAGTGAGCTTTCTCCCATTACAATGTGTCATGTGCTGCTGATGTGGCTGCTTATGTGGAATAGTTTTTTTTTCCTTTTCTTTCTATTCTCAAAAATGACTACAGAATGACTTTTTATGCCCCTTATATGTACTATATATGGTTTGTATGTTTGAGGGTTTATATGTCAATTGGTTCTTTTCTTGCTAAGTGAATAGAACAAAGTTTGGCTGTCATGCGTACAATTATAGGCAAATATCCTTCTGATATAAATAGTGCAAAACTGTAGATGGCTATTATAAGTATTTCATAGAGTTAATGAATTGGACATAGCAATTTCAACCTGCCTTATGGAATATATTAAAGCCTAAAAATCAGCTCACTCACAATCGACTATATACGGTCTATTTTAGGCTTTTTATTCTAGGATTGTTGTCAATATTTTAATCCTTAGATATCGTGTTTTAAGTTAATTAAATGCATGCTAGTCTTTCGATCAAAATTAAGATTAATTAAACTCCCCTTAATTACCCTTACCACAACAATAGCTTATTTTTTTCCTCTGTTCTTCTCCATTCGTCACAAACAACGGGTCTTCTTCTATCCTTTTCCAGATTTTATGCAATTGATGTAAGAAGCAACAGCCATATTTTCTAGAGAAAAATTATACTGAAGTTGCTTTCCTGTCTCATTTTTACACATCTAGATCCCGAAATTGTTAGATTTCACGTCTCCTTTCCCAATAAAAAATCACACCCTTTCTTTCACTTGCGACTTCACATTTGGGTTGAAGGATGGATTTGGAAGACATGAAATCCCTAGATCTCTTCTCTCCTTTAATATTTGTCATTGTTGCCTCCTTGATTTCAGATTGAGTTTTTGTCCCTCGCTTAATCTGTCTATAAAACTACATGAAAGCCCTAGACTCTCTTCTCTCCTTTTTTTACTAATGAATTTTTCTCTATTTTTTTCTTGATATGTATTTTTTTCCATGTGTATATTTTGTTTTCAGGACTGTTTTTTTTCCTTATGTGTGTGATTTGTTTTTAGGGTGAAAGATGGAAATTTGTCGTTAATCTTCCCAATAATTCCAAGCCTTCACCCTTTGTTAACAAGTAAGACAGGATATTAGAGTTCTTTATTTTTTTTATCTCCCTCTACTCCAGTTTTGGTTTCTTAAATAAAATTATTGTATTTTTTCCAGTTAATAATTGAAGCATGGTTTGTGGTTCTTATAAGAAAAATATGCTATTAGATGTCTTATAATTTAAATTTACTGTTTTATTTAATCTTTTGTAAACTTCTAATTGCAGATCTTCTCTTGAAAAATTTACCATGAAAGATTTGACAACTATCATGAATTTTTAAAAAGTTTTAAGAATTTGATGTCTGTTTCTAATTCCACTGATCATGATGATTTATTGGAGTTAAATACATTAAAGAGATTTCTTTCATTAGTTCTTAGACAAAATTGGTATATGGTATTTCTTAAGATAAGTTAACAAATGAGCTATTAATGTAATATTAATGCATATATGAATATGCTAATTAGTCATGTATGTCAAGATCAATAGATCATACTATAGTTATTCCATTCTTGCTTTGTCTAATCTTTATATTACTTAGACTATGAATTTGTGCATCTTAGACTAAGACTATGACTTTGAGACTACATGGAAGTAGATGGACATTGCCCACTATTTTTTCTTGAACTGGAAAAACAATCTTTATACAGTAAGTAGTTTCATAAGCTACTTTCAATATTTTAATGCTTCTTTTGCCGGTCCATATACTCTCAAAGTCATATTGGTTTCGATATTTGTTAGACTCTTCTTCCTGTTTAAGTGATTTGCATATTTTTAACTTGATTTTGGTGTATCGAATTTGTGTGGTTTTTCTCCTAAAAAACTAGGTGGTTGGTTTGCTGTTGGGATAGGGACATGTATTGCATATGGTTTGTCATTTAACAATTCCACCCTGTATCCGCATCTTGAATAACCTACCAAAACAAAGTAGTAATACATAATAGGTAGTATTATTTTATTTAATTGTCTCAAGACTTATTAAGTTTGTTATTTTACTTTATTTTTCTCAAGTTTCCAATACTAGGTGAACATTAAAGTTATTAGCAATTTTTGAGCGATAATAGCTAATTTTCTTTTTACTTCATTTCCTTTGTAGGATTTAGTCCTTGAGAACAGGATGTAGTTTATATTCTAGCACTTAAACTGATCATAGTGGAGCAATAACATGGTTTTATAATTTTCTCTCCTTTAAGCACCATTTAAGATTACTCAAGTATTTTTTATGTTATTTGCTATCATGTTAGACTAACTTTAGTAAAGGAATTTAGTGTCTAAACAAATTATTTTTTAATCTTAGTAAGTATTCTTATTGGTTATAACTTCTTACATGGAAGTTTGGGAATTTTGTTGCTTACCCAGTTTGTCAAGTCTTCTTGACAAGGCAAGTTTTAGTACACTAAGTAATGCTTGCTATTGGATGGTCCCATATTTCATTGTGTATTTTCCAGCCTTTTTGGCTGCTAATTATAGGCATTTAACTATTTGGAGATTAGTATAATTATACAAAATAACTTGAATTGAATACTAAATGCTTTGAAACAAAAAACTATTCATATTGTGTCCTACGTGTTTGAATGTGGTCTTTGCTTTGTACTTGTAAATCCAATCTATTCTTTTTAATTGATGTCACTTATATTCTCCACTCATGCATTATAGTGAACACTCTAACAGTATTGTTTTTCAACGTCTATCTTCTATTAAAGGTGATGTTTCCCAAACCTTATTTTGATGATGACATAAACACTTAACTGTGTAAAACAAGCTTTTGCAGGAACAGATCTTTCGGACGCACATGATCGTCCGAACTGGGTCAAAAACATCTCGGATGCATTGCATCGTCCGAACAAACTGGCAGAAAAGAATGGAACTCTCTGCCTTTTCTACGGACGCTCTGGAACGTCCGAAACCTCTGTCGGACGAAGGACCGGACGTCCGAACGAAGCATCTCAACAAACTGAAAGTAGATCGGACGCTTCCTCGGACGCATACAATCCTCCTCGGACGTCCGAACCCCCAACGGCTATTTTTTGTGCATTTATTACTTAGCCGTTAGGAAGTAGTTGAAAGCTCTATTAATTGCTATTATAAATAGATGCTTTAATAACCTGTAAAAATCATCTAATACATTGAATACAAGTCTAGAAGAAAGTAATTTGAAGTGCAAATTGACTTTAGAGCCTTGTTGTATTAGTGTGAAATTGTGAGTGTAATTCAACATTGAGTGGAGTGATAATCTTGTATAAAAGTGTGGTTGTAAGTGAGATTCTTGGCTCAACTAAAAGAGTTTTAGTGTGAACAAGAACTTCCCGACTTTGTAAAGAAAATAAAGAGCTCACCAACTCCCTGTCTCTTAAATTTGATACTAGAAAAAAAATAGCTTGGAAGTAGTTCTTTTTGTTCAATTTATTCTCTCTCTTTAATTTACTGTTCTATTGATATTATTATAACTGATTTTGTTATAACTGATTTCATCTTGAAAATATCAATATCTCTTAAAGTAATTTTTAAGAAACCTAATTCACCCCCCCTCTTAGGTTGCTTTGGGACCAACAAAAGGGTTCTCCAGGACAAAGCTTCAAATTGGGTTTCCCATAATATCACTATTAATTGGTAAGTTGTTGATGGCACAATTCTATTTTATTCTTCAATTCAACTTCTTGATTAGGAAATGAGTGAAATACTTCGATAACTAAAAACAATCTACGTCCAAGTAGTTGTGTTTCTGAAATATTCCTATTTGTCAATTTTGATTGCTTTATAATTTGTTGTTTATCAATGGCTTTTACTTTACCATTAGGCTTACCCATGATTTATTTGGATTTATATGTGTTTTGGTCAAATAGCAATGCTTTTGAAAAAGAAAGGAAATGAGTTGAAATGAAATACTAGTGTTCAAACCTTCTAGTGGTAAGGGAAACTGACATAAAAAGAAAGGGAAATGTGACCAATTCATAGTAAAAAATGCACTTTAATGGGTTTT
The DNA here is from genome assembly GCA_025175665.1 of Cinchona pubescens. Taxonomy (NCBI): domain Eukaryota; kingdom Viridiplantae; phylum Streptophyta; class Magnoliopsida; order Gentianales; family Rubiaceae; genus Cinchona; species Cinchona pubescens. The sequence continues at coordinate 263,930 of JANKKI010000269.1, read as the reverse complement.
TTTTGGTTTACCCTTAATTGTTTTCTATAGTTATAGATGTAATTATGTACTTTTACTCTATCTCTTCTCGAGTTTGTTTGAACAAGAAAGTTTAATGTCAAATGTTAATAACGGCTGATCAAGTTTCATATATTTAATGATATTCTTTCCAAAATCAATAATTACGTATGATTCTTTTAAAGAAGGTTTCATTTTGATGTTCAATCTAAAAGGGTTTTTATGAGATAAAGAAACAACCGACACTTCTTGAAGTGTTTTAAAACTGTTACTGTACCTGAATTTTTTTTTTTTTTTTTTTTTTTGTATGACAATTTAACTTGTGACCTTCTTTTGATTCCAAAGTGTCTGTTGTAATGATTGGCCCCGACACGTGTTTGGCTCCTTTTAGTAGTTTCCTTTAAAAGTCTGATATCACATATTACTATATCAATTATATTGTACTCCAAGAAATATCATATTAGCTCTTAAGTGTGAGGCAGCTGAAATGGTTCAATATTCTTTTTTACAAGCAAGAAATCGTCAAATAGTTTGTTGTTTGTTTCTAAATATGATATCTACAACATATATATACCATTTGCAGTTGCTTTTTAAGTCTTCTAACCTCATCATCAATTTGCAGGATTACATCTACCAAGGTACGTTAAGACAATTTGTTAGAATTGGTTTACTTATTTTGTTGGAATTGCTTCACTTTCTAAGCTTTTGTTGCTTTCTCAAGTGAAAAAGCCACTTAGCAATATCTTCCAACTAGGAGGCATCAATATTATTGTTTAAGTTGAACCTTCATTCAAGAATCGTGAAGAAACCATCTTTCATGCTACTTGCTGCTGTTGAGGAGAAGATTTAGCCCCAAACACAAGTCCTTTTTTGTTTAAGAATTTATTGTAGTTATTTCTGATCATTGGAGAGCCTTTTGTAATTTATTTTCTTGAATTTGAGAAATATTAGTAAAGGCTTTTGTAATCTTTATTATTTTCTTGAATTTGAGAAATATTAGTGGGCACTGGCACGACCAGATTTTACGAGTATGTGTGTGTGTATATATATATATATTGGCGAACACACACATGAATGTACATTTGTGAGTGTAGTTTTAAGTAATGATCATGACCACAAAAAGAAAATATTAGCTACCAATTAAAATTATTGTACATTTATTGAATTTCTTTTTTTTTTTTTTTTTTTATTGTTTCGGACCTGTTCTTTTTTAAGCTGAGAACATCCTCATTCCTCTATCTCTCCATACCTAAATCCCTAAATTGGCTAGCGGCTACCTTTCTTCCTTTCTCTCTATCATCAGTCGGCTGCCGCCACCACCACCACTACCACCACCACCACCACAGTCTGACCATCCACTTTAAGTCTAAAGTTGATGTCGGTGCCTCCAAGACCTTCCCACAACAAAGTTGGTACATCGTCATCAAAGACAGACCTTGTAAGGTCTAATAATAACCAGTAACCAATCTAGTTATTTTCATTTATTTTCCATTAAAACAAATTATAGTTTTTATTTAGTTTTACAGAGTTCATACCTCCATCCAAGTTTTTAGTAGTATTAATTTCTTGGATCTTGAATTTTTCTTGAACTTGTTTATTTGATTACTTCTGTTTGATTATTTTTTTTTTTTGGTAAAAGGAATTTTGAGTTTAATAAGTTTAAGCCAATATAGATTGCATTGTTGTTGTGAACTTGATAGATTGGTAATGCTTGAATATGTATTTAGTTGTCCTTGCTGTTGACTGGTTAATTGGTTTAATTAGACTGTATTCAATGTTGTTGAGCATTTTTCTTCTCAGTGGCTTTTTAGCCAGTACTTTTGTTTTCTTTAATCAAGATATTTTATACTTGTTGGTCCAAGTATATTCATGACTAAAGGTATTCAAAAGTCAGTCAAGTCAAACTGTCGAGTCGAATTAAGTCGAAAATTTTTTTGACATGATTTGTTCGACTTTCGACTTGACTTTGACTCAAAATCAAATTAATTAAGCAACTTCTTGACTCAAATTTGACTTCAAATTTCAAGTCAAACCACCGGTCAAATAATGAACTACAAATTGATTAGTTTGACTAGTTTACAGGTCGAGCAAATCGTTGAACTTTGCTGGTCGAATACCAGTCAAGTAAGTCGAACAAACATATATATATTTATTTATATGTGGATCTACAATTATAAAAATATATTAATATATTTTTGTACATAATATTTTAGCCATAGTATTCTTAAATTCTTAATAATTAAATATGTAATAACTGATAATATTATTTTTCTTAATACTTAACTATATATATTTTTGTATTATTATTGTTTTTATCTATAATTTATGTATTTATACATTAATTAAGTGTGTAATTTATTAATGTAACACTTTTGTTTCAATAACTAATTAAATGAATTACTACTAATTTCCTTTCAATCATATAGATATTAGAGTTAAGTAGTTATATATACTTAAGTATTTAATGAAATATGTATATATAATATATTTCTAAACATACATGGTATTATGTTCATAGGCTAAGATTTGTATAACTTATAATTGTAATAAAAAATATGTTTTGCGTAATGTCTAATTTATATACTGATACAATTATACTACATAACTTATTAATATAATATTTTTACTATCAACAAGTATTTTAAATGTATTACAAACTTACTATTAGTTTGGATAAAATTAGGTAATATATATATATATATATATATTCCTATATATTATAGGATATAACTTAATAGGGGTTGGTGATTCAATAAGATTTTTTCTATAGGAATTGATTTTGGTAAGTGATTTTAAATTTATGACTTTATAAATCAATTTTAATATGTATACACACACACACACATATATATATACTAATACACATTCATATATTCAGATTTGAGATTAATTGACCAATCACTAGTCATGAAACTTACTTTTGTTGAATGATGTTATTATAATTTTGCTATGTATTTTTTTAATATCTACAAACTTGTATTTTGAATTTGTGAACTAACTTGTATTATCTCGTAATTTTATTATATGATATTTTGAATTTGTGGAATGATATGGAATTTGTGAAATAATGTATTAAATTTTTGTATTTGAATATGGAATGAAAAAAATTAAATGTTCGACTTATTTGACTTGTTGGACTTATTGGTCAAACAAGTCGAATTTAAATGACTCAACTTTAATTGATTTTGGGTTTGTATAACTTGACTTTGATTTTGAAATTTTCAAATTGAAAGTCGACCAAGTCAAAAAGTAGAAAACAGTCAAATGAACACCCCTATTCATGACTAAGTCTTAAGCAATGAAATGAGTAGATATGTTTCTATTTGTGTATGAAATAGGGATGGGGGTACATGTTACTGAAAACCATACCTGGAAATTATGTAATTATATGAGTAACGGTGCCATGCCCTAAAATCAGGACCATGACACATCGTATCTCGGGCATACCGTAAGCGTGCAAGACTCGATATCAAGAACATCGCATAATCATAATCTCATATATAAAAACTTCCAATAACATCAAACATTCTTAAGCACAAAATAGAATGAAACATTTTTTAAACAAACACAAACATTCTTAAGCACAACAAAGGGCAGGGGAGGTTTAAAGTCACGAACAAACTATTCAATGGCAAAACAAATCTTAATAAGAGACAATGGCATGCAAACCAAACATACGGCAAAACCTCTCACTATACCACTAGCACACCCTAGCTACAACAGCTAGAGTCCATACCAAATCCCCTACCAACTATAAGTCCCCAAATCAAACAGTAAACTTTCACGGATTCACAAATTGCAAAATTAAATAAACAACATGGGATGAGCTAAACAATGCTTAGTAAATAGCACTTAAACCTAGTTACTGAATGTAAGCATATAATCAATGTAGTATTCAATATACACAATATCAATAGCAATTAAAATATACATGACAAATTTAGTAAGCTCATGGTTCATAGTAGTCTTCCAGTAACTGAATCAAATCTATCTGTTATCCATTCAAATAGACTAGGCATAGGAAGAGTTGGGTACTACCAGTAGTCAGTACGTAAAGTTAGTACCCCCAGTATATGACATAAAGTAAAATGAATCTACTAAAGTGATTCACTGAACTTTCAGTGAGCAATCAACATCACAAGGCATTGCATATCATATAAGGCATTTAAATGACTTTGCTTAAGTATTATGTAAAATATTGCACAGTGGCACATTGAACTATATAACATACAATCAATAACAAAGTTTAAGTATCACTTATGTTGAAGATTCACTTCTTGGTGCCCTAATTTTGGTTGGTCGAAAACCCTATATTCTTGATCAAGGGAAAGTAACTCCATTCAAAAGTGCAGACCTTGTGGTATGATATGGGAATCAAAATCAAGCAAAAACAAGAAGGGAATTTTGGATGCTCAATCTAGCTAATGCACTTGAATAAGCTAGTAAGTAAATTATGAACAAGCTAGTAGGTAGATATGAACAAGCTAGCTGGTCACCCAATTCCAGTGTCATGAAGCAGCTCAATTTGATTATCGAGAACCACTCCAAATGTTTAGTAACAAGTGTTAAACTATGTAGGAACAAATTGTGGAAGTCCTAGTCAATTGAAAGTGTGATTAAACACAAAAACCCAAGGATTAACACCAACAACCTTGCAAATTCGTGCAACTAGCAACCCAACAAGTCTAGGAACTCTCAAATCTCATGTTTAAGAAGTGGTTTTCATCATAAATCAAGGCTGGACAAAGTAGATAACAATTTGGCAACAAGAATAAATGATTAACAACAAGATTTAGGCATTTTGATTTTTGAAAAAGAACCTACAAAGTCTAGTTTAATAAATGGATATTAATTCAACAAAAATTCACCTCATAAGCTGAAATGTTGAATTAGGAACACTATTAAACTTTCAAATCACCTCAAGCGACAAGTTTCCTAGCTAAAACTTTAGAAAGTGAAAAAGAGAAGTTGGGAGAAAATGAAAGCTTTAGGGCGTTATTTTCAGTTATTAGGAGTAGAGAATGAGGGATTTCAGTTGCCATCTTGTTGTGTATGGCTGAATTTTCAAAAATTACAATTTAGCCCCTCAAATTCTACATAATTGCATATTGGCCGTCTAACTTAGGAAATGTTTAGAAAGGAAAAAATAGTCATTAAACATTTATTAATGATATTAATGGATAATTTATAAGATAAAAGTGAATAAAAATGACCTTTAAATGAGTGAAAAGATTCGGGTGTTACAATTTCAATGTTATTCTATTTGCTACCCCAAAACTAAAACTAGAATTAGGAGGGTAGAATGATGAGATGGCTATGAATGTTATTCAAAGATAAGAACGAACATTAATAGATCTAGAATGGTCAAAAAAAGTTGATGTGGAATGATTGGAAAAGTCCAAGTAGAATAATCGAAACAGATCCAAATGTCACACTAAAAACTAGGAAGGGTAAATTGGTCACTAAACTCAAGATTACACATTAATGCATGTTCTTAGGAATATCAAATTAATACAGCCCAGAAATAATGTGTGGGTATTAAACTCTTCCCTCCTTATGAGAAGTTTAGGTCTCGAAACTTAATGCACTCTTGACTTGAGCAAGAAAGGCTAGCCGTTGGGCGGTACCTTCCAAGTTTTCAAGTCATAACCAATATTAGTCGAAACCCTTCCAACTAGCAAGAATGAACCTGTTCCACAATATGCCACAAAACTTCCTGAGTTTGAAATTTATTTCCTAAATTTATGATTAAAATCTAAATATCTGGCTATTTGTGTGTCCAAATCTGAAGTTATTTGGTTACTTATAATTTGAACCCACAACCATCTGACTGCTTGTCAATCTAAACCCAAAACCTGTTATGAACCCATATTCAAGTCATAAACAGTCCAGAATCAAAATACAACCCCTAAATCATTCTAATGCACTATCCAAGACTTCAGTATGATCATGAACCTGCATTTGATGTAGTACTTAGTAATAAAAGCTGACTAGGGCATTTCTCCCTTGATTCATATTCGGCATGCCAGACCTTTTGACAATGTCATATTCATACTCATTTTCCTCTATTTTATCTTCCATGGGCTCAGCTTGCTCCACCAACGACAAGTGCACTTGGTTCTTCAAGCTAAATACTATAACTGCTCTTATAAATAGAGTAGTTTTATTGATATTCATTGTCCATCTTGAGGCATGAACCACAATCCCGCCATTCTACATGAATTCATAACCCAAAACACTTGCTAGATGCATCACTGTAAATCACAAACTTCCTAATCTCGGGTAACGATGTTGATATTATTCATACCAAATCCATTCTTTAACCCTGAAAACTAACATCAAAGTTTTCACCCATTTAAACTCAATCATATTCTGAATAAGCCAAGTTAATGGAATATCACAGTGAACCTTCCTACAAGTTCCTTGAAACATCTTGTTGGACTCGATGAGCTATAAACCTTTGCCACATTTTAAATAATTTAAGTTCATGAGTAGTAGTCTTTGTCTTGCCAAGATCCTCTTACTGTCAATATTTACTGAAGTGATAAACTCCAGGAGTGCTATGTTCATCAGCCACCTCCATATTTTTTTTCTCAAATTCCATACTATTATTGATTAATACCCCTTTTCAGTTGGTTAATATGTCCACGTGTTAGTATGGAATGATGTCATAGATCTATCTAAATAAGGATTGGGCACTTTATCTATCAAGTCCACAATAGTTATAGTTGTATTAATCATTGCAAATGGCATGGTATGAAACTTGTAGTAGCCAACACTAATCCGCTGGCAATCTTTAAGATGTCTTCAATTTGAATTTTGGCCAGTAATACCCAGGCCCTAGATCTATTTTAACAAACACACTTATACCCTTCAACTGGTCAAACTTGTTCTCAATCCTAGCAAGGAACAATTATGCTTGATAGTGACTCCATCTAGCATCCCATAGCCAACAAATAACCTGAGTTCCTATTCGTCTTATTCATAACCGAAACTGGAACACCCTAAGAACGAACACTGGGCCTAATAAAGTTCTTGTTAATTAAGTGATGACTCTTGTGTCTTCAATTCCTTGAGCTCCATTGAGATCGTTCTATAAGAAACTTTTTATATAACTGATATCCTTGCTAGTTTATTGATTTTGAACTCTATCCTTCTTCTAGGTTATGACACTAGTAACTGTTGAAGAAGCACATCCGGGAAGTCCTTGACCACTAAAACATCCATTAATTTATGATCTTCCTTCTTGATATGGTTTATCTTGACCATAACTGGTTTATATTCTTTTTTTACCTTATGTACTTGTAGAACTAGTAATATTGAAGTCGATTGCTCTGCTAATTTTGTTGTACTAACATGGTAGGAAAACTCTTATTTCTCTGAATAATTTAACCTGCCACTTTTTTCTCATCCATCCATCCATGTGAACTATTTGATGCAACGACGAACGTTTAATGAGAACCAAGCCAGTAAAGCATACTCCAAGCCCAAATAATCTATTACCTGCAATCTGATTCATCTATCCCTTAAGTGTCACTATTGGTTTCCTCTCCTGTGGGCAATCTTACTACCACAATAACCTGACCATTGGACAAATCTTTGATTCTTTGCTCAAAACTACCACAGGCTAGACATGGTCCAAATCTGTATCTATATTCCTATTTATGGTACCGATGACAAAATGTAGATTTAGGAGCAGCAGGTGGTCTTCTAGCTAGTAAAGAAGTAGGTAAGGATCCTTTCTTTGTGATAACACTAGAAGGGTCGACAATAGATAAGGGCTTTCAAGGCCTTACTAGTAGTGGTACTATTCTGAAAACTGTGCACCAGAGGTTCCAATGGCAATTGTAGTTATACCTCGTAAATTGGAGAAGTCATAAGTTCATACACTAATCCCTGTAATGGAATATACATAGTTTTCTTAGCAATATCCTCATCTATTGCACTAACTCCATTTCCCATTCCTTTCTAAAGCAGCAAGGAGTAAAAATAGTGCAGGATAGCTCGACTAAAGGAACCCCAAGTAACTACTAATCAGTGAGTACATATAGAATTCTCTCCTGACCCATATGGCTGCGTCTCTAGTTAGATAGGATTTCCCTACCCCGATTTTAAGTTCTTAAAGAACTCCCTGTGTTATCACAGTTTCATGCATTATTCTTGTTATTAGCCACTTCTTTACCTCATCAAGATGTGATTTTCCGTCAAAGGTTGAGATTCCTATTCTTCTCATTAGTTTGTGGTAGTGATCAACATTCTTTACCTCTGGTTGTTGTGATGGATTCAACACTGGATTAGTTGAAGCCAATTGAATAGCTGTATGGGCAGCTTCATGCACAACTTTTGCTAACTTGGAGTAGTCAATCATCACTGTCTGTTATTGTTGGGATTCCCACTAGTTTGTCCTTGAACAATTCTGCATGTCCTACTAGAATATCCTCTTGCTTGAAGCTCTCTTAGTTCACCCTGCCTCATCAACTCCAAATGAATCTCATCTAGCTCCCCATTCTACTAATAAACATCCCATACCCCATATCTCTTCTTCTAATATGATTACTCACTTCTGTTTACACTTGCCTTGGTTGCCATCAACCTGTAGACTTCAAAGAAATTAGGTTATTCACATGTCAATTCCTAACCATGTATTAACCATCAAATAATATTGAACACACTTCAACCATTCTCCACTTAGGCATTAAAAAAAAAAAGAAGGAATCAAAGTAGCTCCCAATCCGGGTTGATCAGGTCCAGACTCTGAGTTACTTGCAAGTCTAAGTCCCCAATAATGCACCCATAACAGTTCAACTTATACCTAGACATGGGATCATATAACCTTTGTTTTGATACCACTAATTGTCACGCCTAAAACTGGGACCATGACACGTTGCACCTTAAGCTTACCCCAAGCGTGCAAGGCTCGATCTCAGGAACATTTAACAACTATAATCTCAATAACAACTTCCAAATACCATCATACTTGCCATAATATACAGCCAAAATAGAATGAAACATTCTTTACACAAACATAAACATTCTTAAGAACAACTAATGGGCAGAGGTTTAAAGCCATGAACATCATGTCGCTTAACTATTCAATGCAAAACAAATCCTATTAAGATAGAATGGCATGCAGGCCAAGCATACAGGAAAAACCTCTCACTATACCACCAGCACACCTAGCTACAATAGCTAGAGTCCATACCAAATCCCCTCCCAACTCTGTTTCCACAAATAAAACAATAAACTTCCATGGATTCACAAACAACAAAATAATATAAACAACATGGGATGATCAAAACAAATGCTCAATAAATAGTATTTAAACCTAATTATTGAATGTAAGCACATAATCAATGCAGTATTCAATGTACACAATATAAGCAGCAACCAAAAAATGCATGACAAACTTAGTAAGCTCGTGGTTCACAGTAGTCTCCCGACAACTGGATCCAAATCTATCTATTATCCACCTGAATAAACTAGGAATAAGAAGAGTAAGGTACTACTAGTAAACAGTAGGTAGAGTGAGTATCCCACTATATGACATAAAGTAAAACCAGTCCACTAAAGTGATCCACTGAGCTTTCAGTGAGCACTTAACATCACAAGGCATTGCATATCAAATAAGGTATTTAAATCACTTTGCATAAGTATCATGTAAACCATTATAAATCAATCATACTTACCTTATTTTAAAACATTGCACAGCTGCACATTACATTAAATAACATACAATCAATAACAAGGTTTAAGTACCACTTACATTGAAGATTCATTTCTTGGTGCCCTAACTTTGGTTGGTCAAAAACCCTATCTTCTTGATCTATAGTCAAGGGAGAATAATACCATTCAAAAGTGCAGACCTTGAGATATAATATAGGATTCAAAATCAAGCAAAAACAAGAAGGAAATTTTGGATAATTAAGCTAGCTGATGCACTTGAATAAGCTAGTAAGTGAATTATGAACAAGCTAGCTAATCACCCAATTCGAGCCATGAAGTAGGTCAATTTGATTATTAAAAGTCACTCCAAATGCTTTGTAACAAGTGTTAAACTATGTACGAACAACTTGTGGAAGACAAGTGAAATCTCATATTATTAAACACCAAAATCCAAGGATTAAACACCAAGAACCTTGCAAATTCATGAAACTAGAAACCCCCCAAATCTAAGCACCCTCCAATCTCATGTTTTCATCACAAATCAAGGCTAGACAAAGTAGAGAACAATTCAGCAACAAGAATCAATGATTAAAAACAAGATTTAGGCATTTTGAATTTTGAAAAAGAACCTACAAACCCATGTTTAATAAATGGATATTAATGCCACAAAAATTCACCTAGTAAGCTGAAATGTTGAATTAGAACACTATTGAGCTTTCAAATCACCTCAAGTAACAAGTTTCCTAGCTAAAATTTTAGAAAGTGAGAAAGAGAAGTTGAGAGAAAATGAAAGACAGCTTCGGGTGTCGTTTTCGGTTATTAGGAGTAGAGAATGAGGGATTTCAGCTTCCATCTTGTAATGTATAGCTGAACTTTAAAAAATTATAGTTTAGCCCCTCGAATTTCACTTAATTGCACATGGCCCCGTCACTTACCTGTGTCAGGAAAATGCGTAGAAAGGGGAAAATAATCATTAAACATTAAGGAATGATATTAACAGATACTTTAAAAGATAAGAGTAAATAAAAATGGTCTTGGAACAAGTGAAAATATCCAACTGTATCAATTTCAATCTTATTCTTTTTGCCACCTCGAAATTAGAACTAGAATTAGGAAGGTAGAATGTTCAATAGACATTATGAAGACATGTCTATGAATGTTATTTAAAGATAAGACCAAACATTAATAGATGTGGAATGGTCAGAGAAAGTCAACATGGAATGATTGGAAAAGTCCAAGTATAATACTTGAAAAATGTCCAAGTGTCACCCTAAAAGCTAGGAAGGGTAAATTAGTCACTAAACTCAAGAATAAACATTAATGAATGTTCTTAGGAATATCAATTTTATGGAAAAAATGTGTGGGTTTTAAAAATGAAAAGTGAAAGTTTTGAAATAAATATTCTAATTAAGAATTTTAGGAAAACAAAATTTAGAACATGAAATGTATTAGTTGGATGTTTTGTTCTTCTGCAGAAGATATGACTTTAAGCTTGGAAGGTTTTAAGCGGAATCGATAAATTGCTTATATTGTGTTGGAGAACAATAGCTTATCTTAATTGCATAGCTATGAGTCTAAACAAAAGAGATTAGCCTCTTGATCGATCAATAGATTGATTGGATATAACTAGAAAAAAAAAGAAAAAAAAGAAAAATGAAAACAACCATGCTTGTTCAAATTTTTGGGCTATAGCACGGTGGACAATAAGAGTGTGGAGGTTTGTTATTTGTAGCTGGCATTGCCGGTTTAAATTTTAGAAACAAAATAGTTGAGAAAGTGCGATTTGACTTCTCTATGTGTGTTCTAGTTGTGCCTTGTGAGGTCAAAAAGCATAAGCTACCTAGAGATTTCATTATACTTCTAAGTCAAGATACTTTGGAAAATGATAGAAACTTAGCTATGGAGCTTTTGGCATCTGAAGTTAGTCAAAAATATTCATTGCGGAAATTTTTTTGAGCATTTATTTATTTTATTTTAAGGGATTTTTGCGACAATTAATACACCTTTCACAAGTTTGTTTATGGATATATTTCAATATGAAATGGTTGTACAGGTTGTTGGAAAGAAATCTTCATTTGGAAAGCCATGACTTGTGCAAAATTTGTTCACATAGGTTTTGAGTTGTTAGTGAAATACTGCATCTTTTGAATTTGTTGTACTCTCATAGGATATCTAAATTGAGTAGTGTGTGCGAATGTGACATGGGTCCATATGTATGCGAAAAGGAAAAAAGGTTTACCGCATCCACCATGGGGCTGAGTTGAATGCAAAATAAAAGGGAACTAAAGTGAAAACTTGACCACAAAAGCATTTTGATTCAACAAGTATCTATGAGCATTTCTTAGTTTTAGTAAATGCCAATTACATGATGTGAGAAAAGAAAAAACTCAAAACTATTTGTGCACATTAGTTTTGGTAAGTTATATAGATCTTGTATGACTTTCTGAGACTTATAATTCTACAATTGAATCAGAAGATAAACATTTCAAAACTCATAGCTACTAGAATTCTAACAACGTTACGCAACTTTAGGAAATTAGCTATATCTTGGTGTAGAAAACTTGAAATTATGTTCCATTTATTGCATTTGAACCTAGACTCACTAACCTTCGAAACAATTTAAAGATATTGCCCTGTCTCATTTTCTACAAACACCATTTTTTCTTAAACAATGACTAAAAATCTACTTTTAAACATTATCAATCACACATAGCGCATCTGTAGGAAATTAAGTTTATCAATCTAATTAACTTAAATATGTATCTCTCCTACTTAAGCTAACCAAACTTGATTAACTACTCATGGAATTCCAACAACCAACTAGGTGAATTAGTCTGCCAAAATCTAATTCTAACCCTATTCCAACATTAATCTGTCTATAATGGAGGTTCAATATCCATATCCCCTCAATTAAACAACTGGAGTGATCAATTCTCCTCATTAACTTTAAGCCCATTAATACTGTCTCACTATAATTGGTCCATTTTACCACTTAATCAACCTATTAACTTCTACTCACATGAAATTGGCTTCACTAAACCATAACCAATGCTAAATTAGAACATAATTAAAGACATTAAATCAAATAAAAGCATCGGAAAGCAATTAAATGAATTAAACATTAATTCTAGAAAACAAATGCAAGAAATTAAATACATTGAAAGCTAGGTAGATGAAAACAATAAATGAAGACAAGAAAGATTAAATAAACATGAAATAAATGCATAAAAGAAGTAGATTAATCATAAAGGAAGTCTTACAAAATTGTAGAACAAAGGTTCACAAATGTGGGAAACTAGTCTACGATTAACAATGGATGAAGAAGAAAAATTCCTCCCAAGCGGGGAGGAGAAAAGAAGAAGAAAACAAGGTGGTGGAGGCCCACTTTCTGCCTCAAAAAAAAATATTTATAGTAGGGTTAGGGGTTGGGGGTGAAGGGACACAATTGCCCTTGGAAAAGAACTCAAAATTGCTAGCTAGAAACTTGATTTCTCGAGAGACTCTCGCCTACAGCGAGCTTGGAGCTTTCCTATAGTGAGCTACCCACTATTTAAGCTCACCTATTGCAAGCTCCTAAGCCAAGGAAGCTCACCTACGGTGAGCTGTCCAGGTAGCTCTACGCAGTTTCACCATTTTTTCTCTAAAATCTTTGTCCGACGTCTAATTGATGTGCTTTTTCTCCTATTAAACCCTAACATATAAGAGAAAATTATTAGCTGTAATAAATACTTAAAATAACCCCCTAAACATTTGAACAAAATTGTCAAAAAAGATACAAAACATGAAAGACGAATAAAAACCTAACTCCTAATGAAATTAGATTAAAGACAAGACACAAATTCTAAATACAATAACGTAATAAAATATTATAATTAATACCTAATAAGTACCAAAACACTTAGTAAACATATAATAACACATTCTAACACATCAAACTAAGAATGAGTGAAAACACATATATTAATACTAAAATTGCTCGAAATGCTAACGCAGTAAAAACCATTCAAATTTGGCCATCAAGAACCCTAGTTTCCTAGGGTTATAACAACCCTAAACTTAAAATTTTTCTTATCCCAAGAAAAATAAAGAAAAAACACGACTAATACGACTATTACAAGAACAAATACAAAACATGAGACACGAGACATAACACGCTTAACACCACCAAAAGAATAGAAAGTGAAAATGTTGAATCCTAGTGCACTTGCCAAAGGTGAAAATGTAGTTTTAAATCAAGAAATTCAAAGTTTTCCCCCACCTCTATGTTTACCAAAGTATACACTAGTTTTAATTATAAGCATTATTCTGACTAGTGAAGAGTTAACGCAATGCTAATTCATTTGCGAGTCAATCTAGACCACAGAAATCAAAAATTTTAAAACTCGTCCCAAGTAACGAAAGTGGAAATGTTGAATTTTAGTGCACTTGCCAAAGGTGAAAATGTAGTTTTAAATCAAGAAATTCAAAGTTTTCCCCCACCTCTGTGTTTACCATAAGTATACACTAGTTTTAATTATAAGCATTACTTTGACTAGTGAAGAGTTAACGCAATGCCAATTCATTTGTGAGTCAATCTAGACCACACAAATAAAAAATTTTAAAACTCATCCCAAGTAACGAAAGATCATTAGGACTTATTTTAATGAAGCACAAATCAATATAAATAAACACTCAAGTATATTTGTTAGCACTGCGAGGTATAGCACGCAACAAAATGTTGGAAGCAATGCTTCACCCTCAACTCACTAATACAAATTAGCCTAGATTAGGGATCATTTGGGACTTCTCAAGCTTTTAATGTAGGCTAAGGTAATAAGGTAGGATAAATTTGGACAAGAGTAGCTTAAATCACCTTAGATATGTCAATCAAAAACACTTTGACCAATATCCCAACTATAAAGTCCCAAGAAACCAACATTACTCAACCAATGAACACTTTTGAAGGCAAAGTACTTCCTTTATTAACAAGAACTTGAAGGTCAAGTAAAGTGAACCTTCATTATTGAACAAAAAAAAATTTAAGAAGATTTGTATTTTTTTTCTGTTTTCATCTTTTTTTAACAATATGAAAAACGTAACAATTGCGAAAGGGGAAAATAAATAATATTGAACTTTTGATTTCCGTTCCCCAAACAAATACACAAAAACTCTACATGAACAATCATATGAACATTCAACCACAACATTGATGAACTTGAAGAGATCAACAATGGCCAAGGTGATGGGTTCGAAAAAAGGATAAATGGAAGAAAGTGATTTGGTTGAGTTATATAGCTACCAAAGAGAATAGGCAATAAGGCTCAAGGGGGTGCTAGAGATAAAATTGACTTAAAGTAGGTTTTTTGGCTTAAACGGTCCAAAGAATTTCCTAGATCATTTCCAAAATCCGACCATTTGGCTAAAATGAGGGATTCACAATACCCCAACCAATGTCCCAAGCTAAACCTCATCAAAACCCACAAAATATAGGGAAAATGCAAATTCATGCACAATGACCAAACAATCTAGCCTAACTCATTTCCAACTTAACTTAGAAACCATTTCCAGAATCTTGAAGTGTGTAACTAGATTAACAACTCAATTGAAATTGGCATTGGAAGAACTCTTGCAGGAAAAGTAGTGTTTGAGATAAAAACTAGTTTTTTTTTTTTTTTTTTTTTTTTTGAGGAAGAGATAAAAACTAGTTAAGAAAACATTTTTACAAAATGGTTGAAAACATGATTGAGTTTCAAGGGCTAAATCCCATTTTTGGTTAAATGATCACATGAGGTACACCTATATTCAACACCCAATTTTGTTGTGAAAACTTTCACAACGATGAAAACAACACCATCCCCAATGAACAAGACACTTGACACTTCCACAATTTTCAATTTATTCAATGATGAGTACAACTCATCCTACCACTCATCCATATCACAAGAAATAAAAATACTACTAGAAAGCAATAAAACACAAAACTAACTATGCATAATAGTAATGATTGACTTTAAAATATACTTGGACAGTCAAAAAGCCAATGTAGATGATAAACAACATAATATAAAGTGAATTCGAATGCAATACACTAAGAACAAATTGAACTCAAAACTATTGTTTAACCATCCTTCATGAATTTCATTAACCATAAACACAACACCATATAAAACTAAGAAGTGAGTAATTTCAAATAAACCATATAAATGCAAATTTGATTAAACACATAAGTCTTAAAGGTTGTCTTTTCTTTTTCAACCAATAATACTACACTAAGAAGGTCATTGGTACTTCACCTGGTTCAAACAATTAAAGAAAAAGAAAACATATATAAGGGTAACATGGTTTAAACACAACACAAAGGTTACCTATATGCCCAATTCCTCCCACAAACTTAGGTTCACACATAATTGGCCTCAACAAGATATTCAACAACAAAGACTATTCCCAATACACATCAAGCATTCACATGATTTGCTCCAAAAATAAGCTCAAGACACTTAAGAATTAAAGTGTATCAATAACTAGAATTTGATCTGTCAGCAAGTAAAAGGTAAAAACCAAGTCCAAGTTCATCAACCAATTCATATAACAATCACCATTCACAAGTATGACTACATTGCCATCATCATAATCATTAATGACCAAATTGTTATCAACTAATAATATGTAGCCAAGAATACCAAAAAGTTATTTTACAATTCTAAAACATAAACTAAGACAACACAAGACTACAAGCCTTATTAACCCACCGTTTCTTCAACTAAAGCATGTAAATTAAAAAAAAAAAAAACATGATAAAAGAAAGGGTGAAGAAAATACTCCACTAATAATACCAAGGAGGCTTGCCAAGAATGTTGAAATCCTTGGTGAACTTGCACCATTACTTAGCCCCTTCAAAGTCCCCAAGGATGTGTTGAACTTTGGCATATGTAGTTGATGCCTTCCCGATCCCCTCTAGAAAGTACCTCTTTTCTCCTATTCCTTGAGCCGGCTCTTTTTGAACAAACACTTAATAGGGAACTTCGTTATACATGATGGTGTGTAACGTAAGATTGGAGCATTTGTGTGGTTATTCTTTTTTGCACATGCTTAATGACTCGATCATATCACATTGGTCTTCAAGGGACCCATTGTTTTCTTCATTTGATGGGACTGTTGGAGCTTCTTGATCTTTCCAACCCGACATCCTTTTATGTTCAAACAATTGATCTTGTATTTTCTTCATGGAATTGGATTGATTCACCATAAAGCTCATCATCATGCACTCCAACTTTTCCTCATTTTTTCTTGATTGTTGTGAAGTGTGCTCTAAAGAATTCTTCATAGATGACTTGAGCATGCTCACAACCTACCAACTCAATTGATCTTCCATGATGGACATACCTCCAAACTTGCATTTGTCCATCAGTGTAGGTGAATTTTGTTTGACATCACTACACTCGGTGGGGTCATGAAAGTCTCTTGAATAGTTCCCACCACTTTTGTGCTATTTCATTTGGTTGAGTTTGAACGCACTGTAGACAGCTATTTGATTGCTCCATGATGGCATATCATCAACGTCCCAAACGTGCATTCTCCTCTCCTCCAGTTGGTTGTGGTTGGGTGTAGTCCCAATCATGGCACTCATAGGAATTCTCTTGAGTTTGAAACTCCAATTGATTATATGTAAGTTCTATAGATGTAGAAATAGGGTAGGGATAATCTTGATAGCTTGAAAAGGAATTTGGATGATTAGACCATCCCATTTGGTAATCATAGGGTAGGAGGAATAATCATAAGAAACATGCTCATTGGTCTTACCTCCATTACCGTAAGAATGGTAATTTCCTTGGTATGAATCATTCTAATTAATTCCTTGCATGTACTTGACAAATAGAAACTAAAAACAATAACAACAAGAACAAGACTAAAACAACACAAACAAGAAAAGATATGAAAGTTTAAAATACTAACTAGTCTAAACTATCCATCAAGTGAAAGTCTTTTTGAAATTTTGAAAATAAGACAATTCAACTAATAAAATAGAAAATGTTTTTGGATTTTGAAGAAAATAAGGGACCCAATTACTTAAAAATGAAAAATCTTTTTGGGTTTTCAAGTAAGTGAAACAACTAGACAAGATAAATAAACTTCAAACTAGTATTTTAACCAAATTGTATCAATATTGATAACCATTCCCTGATAACAGCGAAAAAAACTTATCGCGTCTAAAAAGACACGAACATCTAATTATAATAGAAACCCCTTAATCAACTAACTTCAACTAGATGACAACCTACAAGTGTACTATGTTTGAATAGTAGTTAGTGAAAATAAAGATCGTTCCCACGAAAAATGGTGTTCAAGTACCTATTATTTGGTTGGAATGCTATTTAAAGGGTTTGATTAAGAAATGATTTTAACTAAATTATATTTTACACTAAGGAATAATTAAAATAGGGGTTAGAACTAATGCCAGCCAATTTTCCAGGTTTTGGGTAATTGGGTCAATCAAGTGATCCTATGTCCTAAAGTAGAGGTTGATTCGTATTTGTAACCTAATCTCAATCTCTCTGTCAATTTAGTGTATCAATCTAATTAATCTAAGTGTGGATTCCTTCTGCTTAAGCTAACCAAACATGACTACCCACCCATGGATTTTTAACAACAAACTAGATGAATTGGTCTGCCAAGATCTAATTGTAGCCCTAATCCAACATTAATCTAAGTCTATAATAGAGGTTCAATTTCTATACCTCACAATTAACCTAAATTAACTAGTGGAGTGATCAGTTCCCCTAATTAACCCTTAAACCCATTAATGTTGTCTAGTTACTCCATTTTACCACCTAATCAACATATTAACCTCTACGCATATGAAATTGGCTTCACTAAACCATAACCCATGCTAAATTAGAACATAATTAAGACAATAAAGAAAATAAAAGCATGGGAAAGCAATTAAATGAATTAAACATTAATTATAGAAAATTAGTGGAAGAAATTAAAGGCATTGATAGCTAGGTAGATGAAAGCAATAAACGAAGACAAGCAAGATTAAATAAACATGAAATAAATGTATCAATTAATCATAAAAGAAGTAGATGAAACATAAAGGATGTCATATAATATTGTAGAACAAAGGTAGATAAATGGGGAAAACTAGTCAAGGATTAACAATAGAAAATGAAGAAAAATTCCTTCCCAAGCGGGAAGGAGAAAGGAAGAAAAAAACAAGGTGGTGAAGGCTCCATTTCTGCCCCAAAAATAAATATTTATGTAGGGTTAAAGGTTGGGGGTGAAAGGACACAATTGCCCTTGAAAAAGAGCTCAAATAGCCAAAAAAAATTGATTTCTCAGATAACCCTCACCCACAGTGAGCTTAGAGCTCGCCTACATTGAGTACCCAGTGTGTCACCTATGACAAACTCATAAACCTAGGAAGCGCTATGGCAAACTGTTCAAACAACTCTGAGCAGTTTTGCCGTTATGCCTCTAAAATCTCCGTTTGATTTCCAATTGATGAGCTGTTTTCTCCTACTGAACCCTAACATATCAGAGAAAATTATTATCTATAATAAACACTTAAAATAATAAGATGCTCCTAAATATTTAAACAAAATTCTCACAAAAGAGACCCAAAATGAAAGACAAATAAAAACCTAAGTCCTAATGGAATTAGGTTAAAGACAAAACACAAATTCTAAATACAATAACCTAACAAAATATGATAATTAACACCTAAATAAGTACTAAAAACTTAGTAAACATACAATAACACATTCTAACACATAAAACTAAGAATGCATGAAAACATATATCTTAATACTAGAATTGCTCGATACCACGGCAAAAACAGTTCAAATTTGGCCATAGAGTTTCCTAGGGTTATTAGAAATAGTATAAATATATTTCCTTGATTCTATTTTTAAAACACCATTGGCCTTTATCAATGTATTGAAATTTTGCTTCCACAAATCTGTTCCAAGAAAAAGTTTTGGAACCTGTTCTAATTTATGAGATGCTTTGGAGCATATTATATTATTAGTTACTTACGGATGTCTTTTTATAACTTTTAGAAATTTGAGTCTAGTTTCATTTAGCTCTAAAAATCGTAGTAATATGAATTGTAAATCTCAAGATATGGCTATTTTGGTGAACACTATCAAATCTGAAAATTTGTATTAGTATTTATAATTTTCTAAAATTTGAAGGACAATTCTTACGAAATTAAAGTGAAAATACTAGAATGTTCTCTTCATAAGAGTTTTAGAGTTTTGAACCTATTTCACAACGATATAAAGTATGTCATTTTTTTACTTGTGTATAAAGTTGTAACTGCCGTATAAAATTTTTGGTGTATTTATTTGATTATTTGAGATATAAGCTTGAAATTTTATTTCATAAGTGTCCTTAAGCCACGGCGAGAGTGAGATAGGTGTTCGATCAGAATTACGGAGTGGGTCCGATTCGAGCGCCACATACGGATTGGTGTGTCTTGGGTTCATTTATTCACATGATTTTTTTGAGTTAAAGCACCAAAAACTTGAGTGTTATCTATGTTTGATTGGTATTACTAGGGGTCATTTGTGGTTGTAAGAATAGAACCCTTAACACTAAATTTTGATTTGATCACTAATCATGATTTTTATTAATGCATTTTCTATAGGTGCATGTTCTATTCTTCTTGCTATTTATAGGCTAATTATGTTATTTTTGGTGCTTTATGATGCACTGGATGTGAATCAAACAATAACTTTTAGTTACTGGTTAATTGTTGCTCTATGGAAATTTTTTGTCGTAGTTAATTGGATTAGGTCTTATTTTTCTGTATTTTTAATAGTAAAAAGCTATCATGCTGCTTAATATGGTTGTTTGGCTGTGGTTGGGTGTAATTGACTTACGTTGACTTAAATTTGATCCTAAAATTTCTGCAGACACTATTTTGTAGGACACATGGATAATGATAGTTGAAAAGAAGAGATGCCTCAAGTAGGCTTGCTGTTTATTTTGAGATGTCTTCGAGAATGGCTCTACTAGACATAGAATATTTTAATTAATAGTTGGCCATTTTGACAAAGAACCGCCCCAATATACTGGACATGTTTTTTTTTTTTCGATTTAAGACATTTCTATGTATTTGGGATGTTTAACCATTGGCACTCAGAGATATTTCTATAAATATTTTACTTGTAATTTTTTGATTCAAAAGTTAGCTTATACTCAAAATCCAACCGCCAATATCGTGATTATTTTCTTATGGTTGGTAACTAGTTAAGAACATCAAAAGTTTGATAAATTTGAAAATATGATGATAAGCTATGGCAAAAAAAATTTTCCATGGTTTGCAATAATTTTAAACCGTAAAAAATATAGTGCTTTTGCAATGGTTGTAAACCGAGTAAATACTAAATTGCATATATTACTCATTTTTGCAACGTTAATAAAACGTAGTAAATAGTGAATAACATTTAGCACAATTTTTTCACAGCAGTTAAAAATCATGGTAAATAGAAAATCATATATACCACAATTTTTTCATGACGAGCACCTAAGCTGTAGCAAATCCGCTGTAAAAAGTAATGTCTACAGACTTAAATCCGTGAAAAGTTTTTGTGACGATCATTTACTATATTATCACGCATCTAAAACCCTAGCAATGTTGCATAAATACTATTACCCACGGTTTAAGATACTTTTTACCACAGATGAGGATTGTGGCAAAAAGTAATTTTTTGGTACTACCCCCCAACAAGAGAAGGTGTGAGTAGTTTTCTAATCACTTCCAATCTTTTCTCCATCTACCTCAATTCCCATTGATGACACATTATGAACCAAAACTATGCCCTCTTGGATCATAAAATGACATTTTTCCAAATTAAGAGTCAAGTTAATTTCTTCACAACGACTCAACACATTTGCTACATTGAACAAACAATTATCAAATGAAATACCAAATACATATTATCTATAAACACCTCAATGTATTTTTCTATCATGTCACAAAAAATGGAAAACATACATCTTTTAGATGTGCTTGGAGCATTATACAACTCAAAAAACATTCTCCGAAGGCAAAAGTTCAGTAAGGGCATGTATATGTTGTTTTCTCTTGATCATCCAATGCTATCACAATGTGCTTGAAAATATTTGAAATATCCATCAATGAAACAATAGTAAGCGATGCCCACCAATCTTTCTAACATCTAATCAATGAAAGGTAATAGAAAATGGTCTTTTCGGGTAGCTTCATTCAATTTTCAAAATCAATGAATACTCGCCACCCCGTCAACAACCTAGAGGGAAGTACTTCATTTTTTTTAATTAAGTACCAGTAAAACCCCTTTCTTTGGAACAACTTGGGTTGGGCTTACCAATTCACTATCGCTTATTGGGTAAATTATACCGACATCCAATAGTTTAATGACCTCCTTCCTTACAACCTTTTATAATGTGGGATTTATTATCCTTTGAGGTTACCCAGTCGGCTTATACCCTGCATTCAATAAAATCTTATGCATACAAATGACGGGACTAATACCTTTTATGTTATCGATGCTCCAAACAATGGCACCATGATGTTTCTTAACCACATCAATAAGCTTAATAATTGCTCACAAGACAAATTTGCATTCACAATTATAACATACTTAGGAAAGTCTCATGATCACAAAGAAACACATATTGTAAATGCGAGTGGAAGAGATTTACATTCAACTTTTGAGGGGTTCGTTGCTCAGAAACCCTTCTTTACCTTTTTTTTTCTTACCCACTTCTTCATCTTTGTGTTTACAATCCTCCTCTTGAAGCCACTCATAAGTTTCTTCAATTTGTTGGCATCTTCATTCAAGCTTATAAGCTCATTTTCCCACTAAGTTTCAATAATGTTAGACCAACAAAATCATGGACAAGTTCATCAATCACATAAATCCTCATCACATCATCATCGGGGAGGAGGAAAGTTTAGGGGAATCAAAATTATTAAAAATGACAACTTCATAATTGATCCTAAATTCTAACTTCTCCTCTTGAACGTCTATAAGAGGATATTCGGTAGCCCAGAATGCCCTCCCGAAAATGATGGGCATTTTGTTGTCTTCCTCAATGTCAAACACTATGAAATCTACCAGAAGACAGACTTTTTAAACTTTAATGATTAGCATACATTACTATCCCTCTTGAAAATTTAATACTTTGGTCAACTATTTTCAATGACACACTTGTGGATTTCAAGTCACTCCCATTAAACTTCTTGTACACCGCCCAAGTCACACAAAACTCTTTCAAAGTGAATACCTCCCCAATGTCACATGGAATGGAAAATGAACCGGGATCCTTTGGCTTTAAAGGTAATTTCTTGGTGATCATTACATTAAAACCTGTTATTAAACAAAATATTTCATCTCCATGTAACTTCCTTTTGTTGTTCCGGAATTGTTTTATGACCTTGGCATAACTTGGCATATCCTCAAGAGCTTCATAAAAGGAATGTTAATCTCAATGTTTTTGAATATGTCCAAGAACTTTTTGAACTTCTTGACATTTTCATCATTTTTCAACCTTTGGGGAAATGGAATTTTAATTGGCTTTGAAATCTCCATGGATGGGTCCTTATCTTCATGATTCATTTTTGGAGCAACTTGGAACTTGTTAGGCTTATCATTCAGCATCTTGCCTTTTCCCTTTGAAGACTCTCCATCCTCAATGTCATGAATTTCCTCTTCATGGATTCCAAGCTCACCTTTTTTTTTTTTTTTTTTGTCAACCAAAGGTGCATCATTCTTAACATTTTCAACCAACTTTTTTCCACTCCAAAGCATGATAGCTTGAGCAAGGTCACAGTTGTTGTCTCTTTGAAATGGCTCTCTAGGATTTGGAATAGTGTCACTAGGAAACGCACCACTAGGTCTTTCGCATACTTGTCTAGTTATTTGACCCAATTGGGTCTCCAAATTTCTAGTGAAAGCACCTTGGTTTCTTGCAATGCCTCATAGTCCCTTCTAAGTGCTTCGTTCTCCCTTCTAACCATTTCACTATCTCTTCTAGCCATCTTACTTTCCTTTCTTGCCGCTTCACTTCTTTTCTTAATGCCTCAAGCTCCATTCTAGTTTCCGCAAGTTGGCTATAGACATCCTTCACATTGCGTTGATGAATTAGACTATCATACAAAGAGGAAGGTTGTTGTTGATTACACAATGGTTGATAAGAAGTGCTTGGTTGGGAATTTTGGAAGTTGGATTGGAAAGTTCTTTGCTGAGGTGGTTGATATGGTCTAGATAAAGAAGTTTGATAGTTGTGGTTGGGTTGATGATGAGGACTTTGGGATGATTGACCACCCCATAAAAAATTGGGATAATTTCTCCATGATGGATATAACTATTGCCATAACCATTTGGTTGGGATCTAGATGATGATGTTTGGTTTCCCAAGTAATTCACTTGCTCATTGCCCATGAATATTCCCCCGCTTGTGCATTGGCCATTTGGGTGATGCCCAAGCAAAAATCACAAATTATTGGCGTGTTAGTTTTTATTGACACGGAATTTACCTTCCCAAATGGTCTCCTACTCCTTAGTGAGGCTTTCCATCATGTTTGTCATTAAGCTATTTTGGGTCATCAATGTATCAGCATGGTATAGATGAAGGAATCCTCTTTGGACTTGAGTGGAGTTTGGAAAAGGTTGTTGTTTAATAATAGGAGGTGCCACTGGTGCATGTTGATAATAGTTAGAAACCATGGTGTTCAACAACTTTTGGGTTTCTTCCAACATCTTAAAAGACAGATATCCACTTACTAATGCATCTACAATAGACTTGGTATCTTGGTAAAGACCATTATAAAATGCTTGAATTACAACCAAAGTCGAATAGCATGGTCTGGGCATGGACGTAAGAATTCTTTATATCACTCCCAAACTTCACCTATGCCTTCACTGGCATCTTGTTTGAAAGAAGTGATTTCATGTCTTTGCTATGCCATTCCATGTGGTGAACATTGCTTGATCATGACTTTGTAACCACCATTAAGCTCTACTATCAATAAGAATGGAAATGCCCTTATTTGCACGCGTCAAGTACCTTTTTAAAATTCGTCAAATATGTGTAAGGGTCCTTCTTTGGTCCACCCCTAAACTTAGCATGGACTTGTAAAATTTTAATCAAGGCTGGCTTAATGTCGATAATTGTTTTATTGAATAGGAATTCTAGCAATGCTTAAATTGGCTCCATCAAAAATTTGGCATTGCATAATCCCTTAGCGGCCTCCCATTTCCACTTAAAAAACCACTTTATATTATCAAATAAATATTAAACAAAAAAACTAAGAAATGTCTAAATTAGCACAACTCCCCAAACACCTAATGTATCCATAAAACAAGAATAGTTCTCGACAACGGTGCCAAATACTTGATATCAATTATGATAAATTCAAAATAACTCAAACACCCATATAATAAAAGAAAACTCTGTCAACACTACATAACCATCCACATTACCTTAAATATACAAGGTATATGAGCAGTAAGTGATGAGGGGTATTGTCCCACAATAATTGGTGATAACAATTACTAGACTTAAGAGGTAATTGTACTTTGTAAACAATGAAAAAGGGTTTAAAGATCAAATATGACTAGACTAAACTAAACAAAGTCGATAACAGTTAAGGAACTAAACAATTAAGCAAGACAGGTATCTCTTAAGTATGGATCGGACTAGGAAAACGATCCCTTCACTATGGATATTGTTCTAGTTGGTTGCCCAAATAGTGGGTTAAACTAGAAGTTCATTCCCAAATATAAACCAACCTGGTAGTTGATTTGAATACAAACACACAACACAGAATTCTACAAACCAATTAAAACAAACGGCATCTTGGCCTGATACTATTCATCCTAATGTGATAATTGTTTGGTCTAAGATTAAAACACAACTGCCATATCTAGTGTTAAACCCATAAATTAAACTAAAGAATGGCCATCCTGAAACACTTAACTTCCCAAAACAACAATTATTATCTTATTTTCCTCCATTTAATGGACCAGCAATTAGAACTATTCTCACATAGGTGAAGATCACATCTTCTTAACTCAATCCACAAGCTATCTACCTACACAACTAAATAAGTTAATAAGAAAACATAAACCAAACATAAAAGCAAGAAAGCACAAATTAAACTAAGATCAAGAATACTTGAATGATCACAATGAATAGTAAATAAAAATCAACAATTTTATATCGAAATAAAGTTAAGAGAAACTCACTAGATTAAACTAAGAAAGATTAAATTTTGTAATAGATTAAGTTAAGAAAATTAAGTGTAATAATGCTAAAAATTTTAATTAACTAAGAAAACTTGAGAAAGAAAGAAATCTTCTACAACTATTCCACTAGCTTCACCACCCACTTTATGCATTAGTGTACTCTCCAAGATTATTTTTACAAAAACTTTAGCCCCAAGGATTACAATTTTGCTCATTTTCCTTACAAAATGAGGTTTTCGACCGCGACATCGGTTTTCTCTTTATGAATTTGATATCACGGTCTGAATTACAATTTATCTAAAGAAATTCTAGTTTGATACTGCGATATCATTTTCCTATGCTTAAATTTGATATCATAGTCCAAACAGTCTACACAATGTTGTTTCAAATTTTCCTCTTTGCAATTCGATCCTGGACATCTCAAACTTTCCAGCTTTGGTTTAATATCGCCCCTTGTAATCTAGTCATACATTGTACACCCAAAAATCATTAAGTAACAAAATTATATTAAAATTATCCTAAAACTAGTACTAGAAGTCTAATATCTACACAATGCAAATGAAATTACTAAATGTAATTAAACTAAAGAAAACACACACAATTAGTCACTTAAACCAGCTATCAAAATGTCATAATTTAAGAAGTACAATAACTCTATTTCTAGAGTTATCGGATTAGTGGATAAATCATTTAAAACCATCAAACTTTTAGTGGTGAACCAAATTCATTTAAATTTTGTGGATTTGAAAATCTAAAAGATTTGGTTTAGAATTGTCCATCTAGTGCTTAGCATGGCCATCAAATCTATGATCTAGTCTACGATCCACTATATCTAGAGTATATCTATTACTTGCATCACCCTATTCATGTTAGAAATTTCTCTTGACATTCCTCGACTCATATGTTTAACCTCTACCCCAAGTTGAAACAATCTAGCTTGAAGTTGAGAAAACACCAATTTGAAATTGGAGTAATATCTTCTATAAAGAATATCTGAACATGGAAAAGTATATTGGCTCATCTTGTTCTCTAACCACGCTCAATGGCCTATCATGCCTTTTATTCACTGCAGATTATCCCATTGTCTCTCATTTCTCAACTTGAGGAATGAAGCATGCAAAACTAAGGAGGTGCTTGGTTTACATGTTAAAATTGTAATCGAAATTAGAAACATAGATAAAAAATAGATATGGGTTTTATATACTGGAATCATTGAAATAATTAGTACTTAGTAAACATTAGTAAACATTTTAGAGTATGAATATCATATTAAAATATTATTATTGTTATTATTTATATATTTTTTAAAATCTCCTTCCTTAGTTTCTAGGACGGAAGAAGGAAAGAGGAGAAAGGGATGAGGGAGCTGCGAGATGAGAAGGAAGGAGGGAAAGATAGAGGGGGAAGGAGGCTGAGGGAAGGAGAGGGCTGTAGGATAGAGGATAAGGGTTGTGGGATTCAGGGGATGAGAGAGACGCAAAGGAAGGGGAAGGGGCTGTAGGAGGAGAAGAGAAGAAGGGAGAAAGGTTGTAGGGAGGAAGAGGATTAAAGGGAGAAGAGGAGGGAAGGAAGAGAAGAAGGTAAAAGATGAGGAAGAAAGAGAAATTAATTTTATTTGACATTTGTTTTCAAATTTTGGAATCAAATTTTGGATTCGCCAAAACCCCCAATTTGGCTGGATATTGAGAGTAACTAGATTTTTGAGTTTTATTTCAAAATTTTTAATATTCATACTTATCAACCAAATAATAAGTATGGGAACTAGTCTGATTTTTCATTCAATTACCTTCCAACCAAGAACCCCATTGGGTGTTCTTCCTTTCATGGCATACTAATTGTTCAGCATCATTTCAAATATTAAGGTTTGAATAACGTACTGCCCGAGCAAGCCTCTTATATTTGTGTAGATTTTAACAATTTAGTCTGCTAGTGGATGAATTATTTTAGTAAAAGTGTTGAAACTTGCCATTGTAAACTAAAGTACAAGAAAATAAAAATCAAGGACTTCATCCTTATAAATACAGGGGGATGGTCAAGGTATGAAGTAAGTTTGGCGATTGTAAACATAGTTCAAAGTTGTGTTCACGGTAACGGTCACGAAACGTTTCATTCCACATCAATTTTGGTGTATCGGTCACGTATAGGACAACATGCATATTTTATTATATACGAAATCTAAAAAATTCTAAAAAGAAAACTAAAAAATATACAAGACCACAACAAACTTGGTTGTCAAACTAAATTAGTAAAATAGAGTCACAACTAAATATTAATTGTAGTTGTTTATTATAAATAGAGAATGTTAAACCATGTACTATAGAATACCACAAATATTTTATAAGAATGCCAGGTACAGATTTCATATAAAAATAGATGTTCAATAATTCCTAACAATGCAAAGCAACAAATTATCTCTGATATATTAAGAAAAATACACTAACAATACAAAGCAACAAATTATCTCTAAACGTATATAAAGAAAAATACACTCGTTTCACGATCAATTTCCTGAAAAGGAAAAATGATCTCTTTATATAATAAACAAATACTAAAAAAAACTAAGGTCAATAGAATTTTTGTCATACTTATCAATACCATGATAAATAACAATAAGACTCAAAATTATTTTGTTCTTGTGCATTGTAATAGGAGTTCCAATATGGCAAGACACTTGGATGAGGTAGAAAAATGAATTTAGTTTTCCATCTGTTGATTGTGATGCTTGGCTGGATGAACCGTAATCATTATGTGTGAGAGGTGGAGAATGTGGTGAAGGTTCCATGTTATGATTATAGTATCCAAATATTTTATATTGAACACTATCACCAGTACTAGTATATGAACCATGACCTTATCCATAATAGCCAATGCTACTTGATCCAGATGAAGATTCCTCATGATATCTCATACTTGCCCGATATAATAACCACAAGTACTAGTACTGGTGGATCTCTCAAGGTGTCTAGATCCGTCAGAGGGTGCTATGGTCAATATCCAGAATAATAGCCAGTATTAACTTCATATAATTGATCATAGCTATATCTCAATCATCCATTGCTTCAATTAGAATCATGATTACCATAGGCATATCCAATGTCAAAATTTTGTAACTGTTCATTAACCCCTCTATTTCTTTGTGAATGTCTAAATACATCTAAACATATATATATAGGTAGCCGGCCCAAACCGTCCCAAGTCCCACATCTAATAAATATGAATAGAAATTTGTAAAAATTAATTAAAAAAAATGTAATGGTCACCTTTTACTGCTAATTAGCAGCCCAAGTCCCTCAAATAATTCCAATAATTTAGCCTACTGTTCCTCTTCAATCAATTGCTCAATCTCCTCTCCTTTTCAACACTTCATTTCCTCTAGATCACGCCTACCAAAGCAAATTTCTCCCTCAATTTTTTCCCTAATTATTCTCCTTTTCTCCCTTTATTTCTCCCCTAATTATTCTCCTTTTCACCCTCAATTTCTCTTCCAAATTGATAATTTCTCCCTTAATTTCTTCAATAAAATTAATACCCTTTTTGTTTATGTAAAATCTTTTAAATCAATTTTCTTTTCTTTTCTTTTT
This sequence comes from Cinchona pubescens, assembly GCA_025175665.1. Classification (NCBI taxonomy): domain Eukaryota; kingdom Viridiplantae; phylum Streptophyta; class Magnoliopsida; order Gentianales; family Rubiaceae; genus Cinchona; species Cinchona pubescens. The sequence goes on along the minus strand of JANKKI010000269.1, from coordinate 234,472 downwards.
TTTGCTTAATTTGTGGGAAAAAGTTTCAATTTTTGGGGTTAATTTGAGCGTTTTGATTTAATTGAGGATCGAGTTTTGGCTTGATTATTAGTTTAGATTATTCTAGAATTTCGGTTTAGGGTTAGGATTATTAGATTAGGATTGGAGTTGAAGATGTTAGATGAGATGAGATGCTTTCTCTTATTTCCCTCTTCCTCCTTTCATAGATGAGAATCATGAGATTTTGCTGGCTTGCTCCTCAATTAATGTTGCCGTTCAATAATTGTCTGAAATAAGGGTATTCTTTTCTTCATGTCAATCAATTTTTTTGGTGTTTTATGCTTTATCGATTATCTTCTACAAAATTGAAAGATTCTTCTGCTCTTTAATGGCTTTTTCTGATCATATTTTGTTTGTACAGAGGATTGATTTACACATTGGAACAGAGGATCACTGAGTCGGCTCACCGCGACTCGGACGACTAGGCCAATTTAATGTCTCACCATCCAGAAGTGTCGAGGATAGTATGAGTCTCTTCGCTCTGATGCTGATTCCGGCATCTACGAGTGTCCCAATTCCCTCTCGTACCGATGGCCTCCGCTCCAATTCTGACTCGACTGAGTCAACTCAAACTCATGATTGTAAACACTGTTTACTCTATTATAAATCATTGAGTTCAAGAAAAATTTCTAAAATTGTGCTCCTTTTCAAAATTGTTCTTTTTTTTATGCCTATTGTAAATCATGTTTCCGGGCCGGTGGAACTCGCATTCCCCGAATGCGAGCTCAACATTGTTTTTAAAAATATATATATTTTGTAAGACCTCGCATTCACCAACTGCAAGGTTTGATAAATTTTTTTTTTTTTTTTTTGACCTCGCATTTTTGAAATGCGAGGTAATACAACCATTTTGAAAAACAATTATATATTCAGACCTCGCATTTAGCAAATGCGAGGTCTGAGTTGCAAATTTTTTTTTTTTTTTTTTTTTAGGGTTTAGCAAATTTGAATATGTATATTGCGAAGGGAAATTGTGCACTATTACAAAATAGAAAAATGTTTGATATTTTTGTTAATTAAAGAAGGATTTGACTGTAAGATAAAATCACTTAAATACTAAATCGTAAATTATAAACTATAATATTACCGAAATAGTACGATATTTAGGAATAGTAAACCATTATCTTTAAACCACAAACTATAACATTAACGAAATAGTATGCGAATGAAATGTGTAAACCCGCAAATTTATTAATTTATCATATTTTTGATAAAATTTTGACATAACCTCCCCTATTTTACGAACATTCTCCCTGCCAACAACCAAACCCAACAAGGGTTCCGACAAGGGCTAAAAAACATAAATACAAACCTAATAACAATAAAAAAGCACCCGACTAGGGCGAACAATGATATACAAATAACGAACATCAATCACACATAATTGAGAGAAGTAATAACATATGTCAAGATAACCTGTCCATGATCTCCAAATCTCCCGCCCGTACCACACTCTCTAGGTTTAGGCACCATTTTTGATCGACGAACATAAAATAAAGGAGTGTCTTACAGTTGAGTATGGTGAGCAATTTCCGCCTGCGAAGGTATGCTTTGTTCGTGTTCATGTTCTTCATCTGAAACGGTTGGACCAGTATGTTCTGGATCAGCCCCAGTGGACGACTGTCCGAAAGATGATGGTCCCACCAGAGTGCGCATTGGCGAAAGTATGTGTGAAGTGTCACCCTCGAATGGTATGTTAACATGAGGGGATCTAGCATCTACATGGGGTCGAGGGGATGGAACTCGACGACGTCGATGACCACCGCCGTGTTGCCCGCCTCGATCGCGGAGCCCGCTCTACTCTATGTGGATCATGTGCCTGGTGTGGATGTCGAACGTAAACAGGAACTGGCGGAGGCCGAAGATCAAGACGAGTAGATTCACCTACTGCATGTAGTGATTGATAAGCGAAATGGCTGATCTGTACAGCCATGTACTACTATCCGAAGTATCGTCCTCAGTCATGTTGTCTAACGACATGTAGTACAATCTAGCCATGGAATCCATCTATCGTGAAAGTTGAAATTAGTTTTACTGAAGTAATTTGAAAAAGAAAAATAATAAGAAAAAATGAATAATTACTTACAAGATAATCTGCACGTGCACCATCGCCGAGGTAGCCTTTTGCAAAAGTAGGGCGTTGACTAGGATTGGATACGTACATCACCGCCCTCGCTTGGTACCATTGCATATAATCACCCGATGCATGTGTAGTATCAACACATGGGAGACCAACCTCAACTGTATCCGTTCTTGAGCCCCAAATATCTATATATTGTAGGTGGTCAACTCCCAATTATTGTTCGCCCGACCACGACGGTCTATCAAATAAAGTGCAGCTTGATTACCAATCAATCTCTGATCTGGTATGGGTTGGTGCAAATCGAACTGTCGCATAACCCGATGAGGGAGATAACATTCCACGATCTCCCAATATATACTACATATCAAATAAGTAACTGCACGCCATATGTCACGACCAACAGTGCTGTAATGGGAAAGCATAGCAAGCAGCTCATCAGAAAATGGCTGCCATATAAACTAATACCAAAGAAGTCGAAAAAAAGTTAGTAAATAAATGAAATTCGAGGACGACAATATGCAAAAGAAATGTAATCGACGGATGTACCTCATTGGGTCGCAAAGTAAGTAACTGATCTCGAAAAATAGATAAAACATGACGAGGAGCATTGCGCAGATCAAATCCAACATCCTACCTGCAATAAAAATTAATAAATATCTAATCCAATATTAACATGTTTAATTAAACAGTTCAACAAAACATGTGTACCGAGATCCATATGCTCCGTGATGCTCCTATGCAGGCTCTAACCGGATAGGACGCAGTGTCGGCATGCGCTCCCAAGCCCATAACTGTATACAAATAAATGAATATAAAGTACTCAAATATAAAATATATGAATATAAAGTACTGAAATATACCTACACATAGTACTAATAGTACTGGTCCACAAATATTTCTAGCTGTAGGTGAAGTGGCATCACACAAACTGCGATACAGTGTGCCTAAAACTGCTGATCCCCAACTATAACGGCCCACAGTCTCCAACTTCCTAAGCAACTGAAGATACAGTTGTGGCACTTTATTGCCTGAATTGTTTAGAAATAAAATGCCTCCAATAAGTACAAGTAAGTATATACGTGCCATCTGCCGACACATGTCATCAGTTGCATCATCGAGAAATGGTCGATCTAATGCGACGGACAAACATCCAACTTTCAAACGACCATCGTCAATGTCTGATCTGGCAGGCATGAAACCCAATAACTCCATGCATAATTGGCTCCAAGCATCTAGTGTCTCTACCTGTCACGGGCATGCCGTCAATGTGTAAACCCCACAGTACCTCTACATCCTGTAACGTGATAGTGGCCTCTCCAATGGGCAGATGAAAAGAATGTGTCTTAGGTCGCCATCGCTCCACAAGACTGGTGACCATCATTGCAAAGCATGATCCACTGAAATGTGTCCAAAAGATGCAATGCCCTCGAAACCTACCAAACAAATATAATGCCATACCCGCGCCGGTATAGGCATGTGATCCCAAAAAGTCCCATCACAACGCTTAACCTGTAGTGTGAAATCATCGATAAGACCGACAAAAATAGATCTAGTCCTATGCGGCGTCGTAGGTGATATAATATCATCTATATATGGTCCAGGATGAACAAGCTCTCGCGACTGATCATCCATACCTAAACAAATTATCATGAAAATAATGAATAATTGTACAATATGTTTTGATATTAATCAATGATCAGACAAACATTTTTTGATAATACAATATTTTTTGATAAACGAATACAATAAAAACAAACTACATTCATAGAATACAATGAGTATGTAGACAACACAATACAAAGACAAATCATTGTCGTCGCGAAGGGCAACTCCTGCGATTATGTCCCGATTCATGACAATTCGTACATCTCCTAGGTTCACGGCATCGATCCCTAATATCCATCTCGTTTCGTATGCGCCTCGCACGTACACGACCTGCCCGGCGTTCAATGGACATATTGTCATCACCACATAACTGCCAATGAATAGGAGGCAACTCATCTGGATTAGATTGTGGAACAAATCTACTAACGCTGTACTGTTCTCGATATATGCGAGTGGTGTAATGGTCCACAAGCAGTCGGGTTGGTTCATCACCCTTATGCCTGCAAACTGCCAAAGCATATGCGAACATGGAAACCTATACATTTGCCACTTACCACAGGTACATGTCTGCTGTACATAATTGATAGTTTATACATTTCCACCACGACCAGTAACATGACGAGGTGTTTTAATTCGATACAAACCAGTCGACTGATCAAAAACCATGACTGTGTGTCCTGCACCTTTTTTGTCTGCTGACAACAACCTTTTCCTATTCTTTGGTGTAATTGACGTGCGACAATGTGCACCCCGTGCAATATTATCAACAAATAGTTTTACGCACCGTGCATGGAATGTACTATCAATTATAGCCTTTATCGGAAGTAGTCTAACTCCGCGCAACACGTTGTTGTAACTCTCAGAAGAATTTGTACCATGTATTCCCCACCTACGATTTCCATCGTGAGCAAGGCACCAACGGTCAAGCCCAATAGCTGCCAGATATCTCCATGCCTCTGGATGTTGCAGCTGTATCGTTTGTTGGTGCTTATTCCATTTCCGCCTCTGTAACTTGACACCAAGAGACTAACACAACTTCTTCACTTCTACATTCTTGTATTTGGTCATTAAATTACTTCGAACGTGACGCAGACAGAATCTATGATATGCAAATGGTTCCTGCCATAAAGGGGACTCACTCATAGCATGCACAATGCCACGATACCGGTCAGATATTATGCAAACGTCTCCAAGTCACGTACAACATGGTGTCTCAACTGCTCCATGAACCAATCCCAACTTTGTATTGTTTCCTCATCAACAATTGCATAAGCAACAGGTAAAATCTGATTGTTAAGATACACTCTAGCATCCAAAGCGACGGCAATAAGTAATTTACCCCGATACTCCCCTCATAGATGCGTGCCATTAACACATAGGACAGGTCTACACATATGGAATGCATCAATCGATGGCCGAAATGCCCAAAATATGTATTTTAAAATTTTCACAAAAATTTTCACAACCTCACTACTGTTGGGATGATGTAGCCATTGCACCACAGTTTGGAGATTGGAGCGTAGTACTTCTGCAACGTATTGAGGTAATTATTGAAAATTAGATGCCCAACTTCCATATGCAAGCACAATCGCTTTCCTGCGAGCATACCAAGCTTTCTTGTAAGTGATGTCAACCTTGAAACTGTTCTTAACATATGCCTGAATTTGTTTAACCTTATGCCCAGGATCATTTTCAATTAAGTGTATAATTTGCTTAGTAATGACTGTAGATGTCAGATTTTTGTTGTTGTTACCGGATATTTCACCGAGACATACGTGATCTTTTACCCATTTTGTGACCTTCCACACAGTAAGAGATTCATTTCCACGTATCCGAATACTCCAATCACAATCTCCGGCAGCTAATCTGCCGGAAGACGCAGTCTTGCATTTAGCCGCCCATGTTCTCTTCCGACTCTCTATGACTTTGAATTCTCGTTGTTGAGCTATAGACCACATTGTAACTGCCTTACTAACTTGCTCCTTACTTTCAAAGTACATGTACAATCGAATATCATTTTTTTCTTCATTCTAATAAATCAGCCCATCTTTATCACTGCGGTCCATGGGATCGTACTCACCGTAGTTACCAAGATCATTGAAAAAAGCCATCCCCCTGGGTTGATAAATAGGAACATCCTCTTGTGTATGACATTCATCGTTATTTGTCGCCAAATCCTCGTCAGAATCATCATCCGATATATCTTCAGAGTCTGACCCTGACTCGTAATCCTCGTCTAATGCATGCCACGACGAGTCACTATTACCACTATCCGCTGTCAAACCCTCATCTACGAGACATTTCTCCATATGTTGATATTGCATGGTTGACTTGGACCTTTACCTGCTCTGGTGTCTCTATTACACTGCGAGCCAATAGTTTGATCAGATTGCATTGAGTTTGACATTGAAAACGAACAAGTTGGGTTGTAAAACTCAAATGACCACGGATGTTCAAAGAGACTCTGCGCATTGGACTGCAACGGCTGGTCGTCCATGGTCGAATGCATGAGAGACATCATTGGCCCCATACCATACAACCCTAGATTGTTGGTTATAGGTACGTGGGAAATTTTCTCTGTTTCGATAAATAATTCAGCACAAAATGTAGGATCGGCATCAAATAAATCAAAAATACCATCATCATCTGTCAATGGAATGCCAGAGTAAATACCATGACTAACTATATGCCTGTACACAATATTCAATTTCATCTGCTCCCTATCAATCTCCATGAATTCGTATATCTTATCAACTAACTCAACAAAACTAATCCGTTGCTTTATTCGGAATAGTTTCTTGCTCATCATTGGCTGGTAGGACATAGTACCTCCGATAAATTCATAGGTTATTTCTCCTCCCCAATAAAGGAGAATGTGACGGGGTCTATCAAATGCCATTTTCCTGTAAGGATGAAACATGTTTAGACCCCATTTTTGGATACGGAATATGTTTTTTTTTTTAAAAAATTTGACAGAGTTCCTCTATATCTTCAAGATTCCCTCTGACGCCAGTCATACCCGATAAGGGTTACAAACAACACAACAAATCGAAAACACTTACAAGTAATACATACCCGACAAAGGCTACAACCAATGCAATAACCCGCCAAGGGTTACGAGTAATATATGCCCGACAAGGACTACAAAAAATGCAATAACATCCCACAATTTCAGTATAACAAACAATATAACCACAAATTTCACCGCAATCAACAGAAACCAAACCTACAACATATATCCCGAGTCAAAGACCATTCTGTCTAAATATTCAAAAAAAAGGGGATATAATCAAAGTAGCATATTATTAAACTAAAATACAAAAACATAAAAAATATAAACTACCAACACAAAAATATATTTATAAAACATTTACATTAACAAAATTAATTATTTAAACAAAATTAAAAAAATATATTAATTAAAATTTTTGGACTCCATAAAAAAATTAAATTTACCTGAAATATTTTGGTAGTGGGTAGCGGTGGCGGTGGTTGTGGTGGTGGTGGTAGTGGAATGGAGGTGGTGATTGTTGTAGAGGGGAGGAAAAATAGATGGTGGTGGAACGGAGGAGGAGGAGGAGGGAGAGGGACAGGGAGAAGAGGGAGAGGATGAGGACAAATTTCTGCAGAAATTTTGACTTCTAGGAGGAGGAGAGGTTTGTGCAGAAACTTTGGGGATGAATATTCTGCTGGCCTCGCAGAATAAAAGGCCCGACTGACCTCGCATTCTCCGAATGCGAGGTCAATTTTTTTTAAAATCAGACCTCGCATTCGGTGAATGCGAGGTCTGCCAAAAAATTTTTTTTTTTAAACAATACTGAGCTCGCATTCGGGGAATGCGAGTTCCACCAGCCCGGAAACATGATTTGCAATAGGTACCCTAAAAAAAGAACAATTTTGAAAAGAAGCACAATTTTAGAAATTTTTCTTGAGTTCAAGATCAGGCTTAAGAATTAGAGTGATCCCATGAGGTACTTCACCCAAGTCTTTCGATTCTTTTTTGCAAGTCTGTCAGGTTGTAGTGCAAATTCTTGGATACGATTATCAACTAGTGTCATCTGTCATACTATTTAAATAAATATCCATTCCTTAAAACTATACGACCCACATTGATGCTGCACGTTCCTGATGACGGAGAACCAATTGGTTTCGATTTAGAAGCTAATCAACAAAAGCCCGAAGAGTTAATGAATTCACGACTGAAAACTACCAACACTTTTAAAGAGTTTTTCATCATACAAAATGCTGACTAGGCCTGTCAATGGGTCGGGTCTAGACCCGGACCCGACCCGACCCGATCCGGACCCGTTTATCCGGGTCTGGATCTATGACAAATTTCGATTACCCGAATCCGATCCGGACCCGTTTAGCTATTATAATAAATGGGTCAGATCTGAATTATCTGATCTTGGTATTTCGATCCGATTAAGACCCGGATCCGATTAAAATATTTAATATATAATAAAATTATTGTATATTAGTGTTATTTTATATGTATATATACATATATGTTGTGTAAATTGCCCATGTGATTTATATTTAATACAAAATACATGCATAAATATTAATTGTGAACTCAATACTTTTGTATAATTAAAAAAAAAAGAGAAAATTTAATAAATTGTAATAATTTTACATATAATTTTTAAAAAAATTATTAAGACCCGGACCCGGATCCGGATCCGACAAGACCCGACGGATCCGGATCCGACAAGACCTGACGGATCCGGATCCGGATATACTTTAATATTAAACGGATCCGGGTCTGGATATGCCAGATCCGACCCGGATCCGACCTGTTTAAAGCCCTAATGCTAACCAGGGTAACAGAAATATGGGAGAATCATCTAATTCTGACCCACCTGTTTAACAAGAAGAGATAGGAAGATCACGACAAGGTCGAGAATGGGAGGGGATATATAAGGCTTAAATGGATGAGAAAAAAGAATAAAAGCAAAACCGAGAACTTCATCAATATTTGGAAAAATTTTGTCTTAGAAAAGTTTGAAAACAAGAAACAAGTTTGATATGCTTAGGAAACCCCATCTACCTGGCATATATGTAAATTGATGATGACTAAAAGCATCAAACTCCTGTACTTAGAGACATATTAATGGCACCACAAATCCGAAAAATTGCCTCAAATATTTGACTCACTTCTAGACATCTATGGAATTTCAGACAACTTGAGATATCTAATATTACCAACCATTTTCCGGGGAGAAGCAAGCGAATGATATTTAGAAATACCCCATCATTCAATAAATTAGGAATAAATTAGGAATGCTACAGAAATTGACAGTTCAACTATTGTACGTTTGACAGAACAATGAGCTCCTACTTTGAGTACGCAAGTTGTTTTAAGAAGGAAATCCTTCAAGTACAAGACGAGAATGAGATAGTGCTTCCTAATGCCTTTGTTAGTGGAGTAAATCCTTAACTTGATGGACTCTTTAAGTAATCCCTGAATGAATGGTATCCACAACAATGAAAGAAGAAATACGGGGGGCCCATGACGTTATTTTGATAAGAAGAATCAATTAGGAAGAAGAGAGAAATCTTGGGGTTCGCGTCAGGAAAAAAGTTGATAATGGTCAGCCTTAAGAAAAGAGGAGAAAAGTTACTAAAATTTGAAGTTCTCGTCCCACAGCTCACAAAAGAGAAAAAACATTGCATGAAAAGAATTACACCCCACTAAATGCAAGCCACGCTGAAATATTAATAGGAATTTTCACAAAGCCCCCAATGATGTGTACCAAATTTACAATTGTATTTGTAGTAGAATAGTTGGAATCCATTTGTAACTCAATAACTACTGAGTTGGCATTGTGGTTGAGCTAGGTCAAAGTTAGTTGAGAAGTTAGTTACATTGGCGGGAAATTGTGAGATAGCTTGGGTATTAAGCCAGAAACTGTAAAAGGGCTATTTATGTGAATTGTAACAGCTCAATAAAATTATTTGTTGTCCCTCTTCCTCTCTAATAAATCTATTCTCATCTCTTTTTTCTTCTTATTCTATTTTCTTAGGTCATAACAAAATGGTATCAGAGCTACTGATCCTTGAAAATCAGTAGTTATTAATTCACCACCATGGCAGAAGGTATTTGTATCAAGGCAATGGAGGAATAACTTTGAAAACAATAGAATAAATTGCAAGAGTTCATTGAGGATTCCCTACAAGAAAGAAAGTTGATGAATGAAAAAATGGATTTCCATAGCCACTGAAATGAAGAATTTCATGGCTGGAAGTCAATTTAACAATCTGATGAAGACTATTAGTGGAGAGAAGGAAATTTTGGGTCCTGGAGGAAATTCAGAGAAATGTCCTGTTCAACTGGAGCCAGGATCTAGAAGAATATGGATTCCAATCATTGCCTCATTCAGTGTTTCCCAAGGTGGAATTTCCCAAGTTTCGTAAGGAAGACCCTTAAGAATGGCTTAGGAAATGCACTAAAAATTTCCAACTCTATCAATTGACCCTGGGGAATGTTGGATGACTCTGTCAGAACGTGCATTTGGAAGAAAAAGTTGATATTTGGTTTCCAAGTTTTAGAATGGGACGAGAAAAATTTTGGTCGGAAAAGTTTGAAGGTGCCTGATAAAAAGGTTTGGAGACCTTGGACAAGAAAATGAAGTAGAAGAGTTCAGTAAGTTGTAACAAGTAACCACTGTGTTAGCTTATCAAGAAAATTTTGTGGAATTGAAGTTGAGGGTTATGATCAGGACCCCTTATCTGAATCCTTCTACGTTTCTTGTTTCTTGTTTCTTGAGTGCCCTATTTGATGAAATCAAGGTATCTGTCAAGATGCATAAGCCATAGACATTAATGAATGCCTTTGGAGCAGCAAGAATGTAGGAAAGGGATTTTCAAGATATGACCAAGAAACGAAAGTCTATGGTCAGGAATTCCATTCCTTGAACCTCAAGAAACCCACCACTTTATTTCAGAAAATCATTCCAAATGAACTTTAGTATAGGCAGGCTTTACAAGGAATGGAATTCCTGTCTAACCACCTGTGTTTCAAATGTGGAGATAAATATGGTGTGGGGCATGTGAGTAGTAAGATGCAGTACACATGGTGGTGGTGGAAGATCATGAAGATGGGGTAGTTGATGAACTGAAGGAGAAGAGATAGAGCACGATGGAGTCAAGAGCCAGAAGGAAGTGGAATTTTCAATACATTCCATTTCAGGTCAGTTAGTGCAAAGTACAATCAAGTTGTAGGGAATTGCACTTGGAAGGAACATTTCCATTTTCTTGGATGGTGGCAGTATTTACACTTTTGCCAAACCCTCTGTGTTTGAAGGCTACAATCACCTTATTCAACCCATAAAGTCCTTCAAGGTGAGAGTTGCCAGTGGACAATTGCTGGAGTGTAATAGTTGGGTTTCCAAGTTGAGTTGGGAAATGCAAGGAATGAAATTCTACCATGAGGTGTATATTCTACCCATTGAGCTTTATGACTTGATCTTGAGGGTAGATTGGATGAAGTCTTATAGCTCCATGACCCTTTGACTTTAAAAGCCTTCAAATTTCCTTTATCCTTACCCCTTCCAGAAGTTTTGATCACCAAATATCACTTGGACCTGACTCTTGACCATCTAAATTGGCACCATATATATACTCCAAACATGTAGAAAAATGAAATTGAGAGACAAGTTAGAGAAATGCTTGATTTTGGAATCATACAAACCAACCATAGCCTTTTGCCTCACTTGCCTTGTTAGTCAAGAAAAAAATGATTCTTGGAGGTTCTGCATTGATTATAGGCAGATCAATAATATAACCATCAAAGGCAAATTTCCCATACCAATTATAAATGATTTGTTAGATAAGCTTCATGGTGCCAAAGTATTTTCTAAAATTGACCTCAGATCTAGTTACCACCGGATCAGAATGAATATCAATGATATTCCCAAAATAGCTTTTAAAACTCACATTGCCTTATATGAATTCCTAGTGATGCCCTTTGGACTCATTAATACTCTTGCCTAATTTCAAGCCCTCATGAATTTAAGTATCTTTTCTCTCATTTCCTTCGAAAATTTGTTTTAGTATTCTATGATGATATACTACTCAACAGTCCTGATATGTCATCCCTCCTTGATCACCTTAAAATAATCCTATAGACTTTAAGACAACACTCCCTATTTGCAAAGGCCTCCAAGTGTACTTTCAGTCAAAACCAGGAAAAGTAACTAGGACATATTGTTACCCATGAAGGTGTAGTAGCTAACCTTGCAAGATGGAGAGTATGATGACTTGGCTAAGGCCTAATTCTGTAAAGGACTTAAGAGGATTCATGGGCTTAACTGGTTATTACTGAAGGTTTGTTAAAGGGTATGGGCTGATTGCCAAGCCACTGACAAAACTATTGAAAAAAGATTCCTTCCTTTGGAATGATGAAGCTGAGCTAGCCTTCCAACACCTCAAACAAGCCATGAGCTCCACTCCAATTTTGGCTCTACTGGATTTCTCAAAGCCTTTCATAGTTGAGCTTGATGCCAGCCATAAGGCTTTCAGACTAGATGTGTAGAACAACCGCTATCCTTACGCAGCAAGGCAAACCAATTGCATACATGAGCCAAGTACTGGGGTAAAAGAACCAAGGAATGTCTATGTATGAGAAGGAGCTCCTGTGTTTGATTACAGCTGTCAAAAAGTGGAGACATTACCTCTTAGGAGCTCATTTTATCATAAAACTTATCATGAAAGTTTGAGGTACTAGTTGGAACAAAAAATCTCAAGCCCACTGCAGTAAAGATGGTTGACTAAACTGATGGGATTGGATTATGAAATCCAATATAGAAGGGGGAAGGAGAACATTGTGGTAGATGCCTTATCAAGGAGAGGGAACTGTTGCATTTGAAATAGGGAGTAAAGATGCTGAACAAGAAGGAAGTTTGAATGCACTTTCTGCGGTGCAAGAAAGGAACCCGAATGCATTATCTATGGTCAAACCAGCTTGGATCAAGAAAGTGTCCCTCAGCCATAACAATGATCCTAAGGCCAAAGAGCTTTTGCTCAATTTATCCGTAAATGTGGCTACTACCTCAACCTCAGAGTTCTTCCAATCTGATGGATAAGTTGATAATGAGTATGCATGATTCACCAGTATGGGGGCACTATGGTAACCTTGGCACCTATCAGAGAATGAAGGTGTATTTTTACTGGCCTGAGATGAAGAAGGATGTTGATAACTATTTTCGAGCTTGTGACACAAAAGAACAAGGTTGAAAATGGAAGGTATCCACGGTTGCTGCAACCGTTTGTAATTCCTTATCAAGCATGGTAGCATATCTTATTGGACTTTATTGAAGGTTTACCCCCAAATCTGCTGGTTTTAATGTCATCTTAGTGGTAATTGACAGGTTCATTAAGTATGCACATTTCCTTGTCCTCACTAGTGACTACACAGCTCAGTTGGTAGCTCAATTATTCTTTGACAATATTTACAAGCTGCATGGTTTGCCTGTGAGTATGGTGTCTGAAAGGGACAAGGCTTTTACTAGCTCTATCTGGCAAGAGTCAACCACACATCCTTGCAAATGACTAACCATTTCAGGCCCTCTATGGTACTACCCTCCTTAGTGAAGCTTGCTACCTTTCCCTGAAAGTTCAACCACAACCTCAGAATGATTGCAAGGGAAAGTGGAGTAGAATAGACCGTTGAAAGAGAACTTCGAATTGGCTCAAAATAGGATGAAGCATATTGCTGATAAGCATAAGGCTAAGAGGAGTTTTGAGGAAGGGGATTTAGTATACCTCAAATTACAACCCTACAGGTAGATTCTATGGCATTAAGGAGAAGTTTGAAGCTTTCTTCTAAATACAATGGACCATACAAGGTGGTGCAGAAAATAAGGACTACAGCTTATAAGTTGGAGCTAGCCACTGGTTCCCTCATACACCCAATTTTCTATGTTTCAATGCTTAAAAAATCTACTGGCGGATCTCCTATTAGTGGTGAGCTTCCCCAAGTCAGTAATGAAGGTGCTGTCATGATTGCCCCTCTAGCTATTCTGGATAAAGGGATGATTAAAAAAAGGAATGCAACTGATCCGTGACACAGGTTTTTGTACAGTGGGTGAATTTGTCCCCTAAAAAAGCAACATGGAAAGATTAGACGGTTCAAAAGACAGTTTCCAGACTTTAATCCTAGGTACTAAGATTATCACAAGAGAGAGGAAATTTGTACTGATTTCTTGTTGTAATTCCAAATTTACAATTGTATTTGTAGTAGAATAGTTGGAATCCATTTGTAACTCAATAACTGTTGAGTTGGCATTATGGCTGAGCTGGACTAGAGTTAGTTGAGCTGATCAGTTCTGTTAGTTGAGAAGATAGCTACATTGGCGGGAAATTAGGAGATGTCTTGGGTAGTAAGCTAGAAACTGTAAAGAGGCTATTAACGGCTCGATAAACTTCCCTCTTCCTCCCTCAATCTGCTTTCAACTCTCTTTTCTTCTTATTCTATTTTCTTGGGTCATAACAAGATGATCACTCCCTCATTTAAAAGGGGTAAAAACCGGTTTTGCTTGTTTCATGGTTCTCATAGCCATGAGGATGGAGAAGCGTACTAACTTATCTAGGAATATTGAAGTGGCCACTAAAAAGGGTGAACTGGATCAATTCATTTGAAATAAGAGAGTTATAGAGGAAAGGCATGACGGAAACCATCGTGACTGGAGACAAGATGGAGAAATCTGCAAATTTTTCAGCCCAAACACGGAGCAGTCAGCCCAACCTTAGATACTGGATATGATAGGCATGGCGAAGGTGAATTCTCATGAAATATATCTTGGACTACCGGGGGTGGTTCGTAAATCAAAAAAGGAAACTTTTCTCTCTGTCGGGGATAGAGTTTTGGAGCAAAATGAAAGGATGGAAGAAAAAAAGTGTTTCTGGGACCCCTGGAGAGGTACTGTTGAAGGCGGTTGTTCATGGCCACTACTCGATGTGTTGTTTTAGATTGACAGATTATGCTAGTGAAGAAAGCCTGGAGGTGGCTGCTAAGAAGGATAGTCTTTTAACCCGAGTTCTAAATGCTAAATATTTTTCAGAAGGGTATGACTTTTGGAATACATCACTAGGGAATTATAATCCTTGCTTAACCTGGAGGAGATATTAGGGGCTAAAGAGGTTTTGGGGTGGTGTTCGAGATGAAAGGTGGGTGGTTAAAAGGATGTTAAAAGGAGGTCTGAATGGGTTCGTCTTGTACCATGGTTAGTAAAAATCAACTTCAATGGGGTAGTCTTTCTGGAATTGAATGTGATCGGGATAGGGGTGGTAGTGAGACAACAGGAAGCCAGGTTTCTGTATGGACTTTCGAAAATGGATATTGGGTTATATACCCGTGAGATGGCAGAAATCTTAGCTGCAATTTTGGTGGTATCAAACAGCAGGCTTACGGGAGAGCTATTTTGGAGGGCGATTAAGCTGAAATTATCAAAGCTTTATTGTTGGAAGAGTAAGTTAACTCTAAGATTGGGGTGTTGGTTGAAGAGGCAAGATCAGATCTAAAATCACTAGGAAACGCAGAAGTTGGTTGGACTGGACGAAAGAATAACTAAGAGCGGTTGCTCATTACTAACTTCTTTGGTAACTCAAACTTATAACCTAGATCATAGAAAAAATATAATCTTACCAGTTGAGTTATACTTTGCAGAAATACTTATTCTCAGTCCTATGAATAAAGGTAGAGTAGAATGAATATTCTTTTTTAAATATTTGGTATAATGATTTTTAGATATCATAATAGATAGTATTTTATAGCGTTAATAACACTTTACCCCTGACCTAAGTAGATAATAACACTTTGCCTCCCAATCACATGATTTATCTTTAAAAAATTTATAATATCAAGTTAAATAACTAAAATACCCTTAGTATTATATTTTGATTTTTCATGTATTTAATTTTGATGTTCAATACGTATAAAAGAATTAGGAAAAAATAAAATATAATAACAAGCTAATATTTTATTAAAAATTATTATTATAATAAAATAATTAGCGAGTGAAAATGTGATAAAATGTTGAATTATATTGTATTTGACATTATAATTTATACAGGTTAAACCAAATATAAAAATTGTAAAATGTTAAGAGACATAAAAAAAATCACAAATTTTATTAAAAAAAATATATTGTCACACAATATCTTTAAAGAAGAATTTTTAACAGAAAATTAGCCCATTTAGGAATTGTTCTACTATTACAATTAAACATTTAAATTCGAAATAATATAAAATGAAATAACAAAATTTAAAAATTTGATCATGATATATATTGATATAGATTATATTAAAATATTATATAATTTATTTTTCATTATTTTTAAATAACTATCACATTATTATCAAAATTTAAATACAAAAATCAAAATATAGTGTTAAGGGTATTTAAGTCATTTAAAATGATATTATAAATTTTCTAAAGATGAATCATGTGATTGGGGGTAAAGTGTAATTTTTTTAATTCAGGGGACAAAGTGTAATTACTTACCTAGTTCAGGGGCAAAGTTTTATTAACCCTATTTTATATTAATTTGACTACATAACTCTTGTTTTTTTAGAAATATAACAAATTCTTTTTGTTTTTTTTTTTGTTTTTTGTTTTAATTCATATTATTAACATTTTAATGGATGTGAAAAATATAACAAAGAGCTTTCATTCTAAAGTAATTCTGCATACCAGACAAAGGTGAGTTCATCTCCAGTATGTTAAAGTTAATTTAGTTAATATTTGATGTCTTCATTTGGTTATCAAAACAAAAAAAGCAATAACATAAATAAATAGTTAACAACATGTTCCTCTCATCAGTATCTTCTCCACGTTATTAAATTATAGGACCTCAACATGTACTTTAATCTCTTATGCAATAACGTTTAGGTCTTACTTTACTTTGTACCTCTTAATTTGTATAATTCTCACTTTACATCTTATATTTATTTTTTTGAATATATTGCCTCCTGAACTCCAGATTTATTTCATTTCAATCTAATTTTTAACGTTGTTACCAAAATTAACATATATTAAGAAAGTACTCACTATACACTTATTACTAATTCTATTTTTGCATCCCCGAACTTATGAGCGTCAATTCTCACTTTATACCCACTTCTAAATATTAGACACATTCTATTTTTAACTCTTAGATTCGTCCCACCTTGGTCCAATTTTTAATGTTAAAAATTTGATGAATGTTTCGCTTTCAGTGCATAGTATGTATGGTTGGAACATCCGTTAATTTTATTAAAGGTGCTAAAAATTGGAATGAAATGGATAAATTTAAGAGTTTAAAGTACGACATGTTCAATATATAAGAACCCACCCAAAGTGAAAATTGAATACAAATTACGGGTATAAAATTGAAAATGCCCTAACGTTCAACTTGAGAATTACATATTATTCCCAACAAAACCTAATTAGTAGCTAAGTTTCAGAATTAACTATAATAACTTAGACTCCATACTCGATCTACCCTGAACCGAGCCATGGATTGAAGCACCATATAGATTGAAAAATATCATATTATAATAAAGATGTCTAATCTTTTTTTTTTGGGGGGGGAATTTCACAAACAACGTTGGCTAATGATTCGAGTTATGATTAAATTGGTAACCAGTAATTATTTAATTCTGTGCAATTATTTGTATATCAATATTCACATGAAAAATTAAAATCTTTCTTAATTTAGACAATAATTTGTCTGTTTAAAGCATTCTTTGTTCTTCTATCAGAAATTTCTTTAGTTAATTGAGGCCTTTTCCGTATAATTTTGCATGTTTTACTTGTTTATCATTCCATCTATAATCTAGTCCAGTACTTTTATCCATGCTCTCACATAAAAAATGCTAACTTCACTCTTGACTAAAATAAACCTTATAATAGAATGAGTTTTGAGCAACTACTTGTACAACTAACCTTCTTTGAAGTCAAGACAGTAATAACTCTGACTTCAATGTTTTTTTTTTTTTTTTTTTAAGAGTTTGACTTCAATTCTAGTTCGTATTGAAATTATGAGTGTGATTCGATTATAATTTAACAAATAGATAAGAAATGTGAAAGAGTCATCAAAACACATCGAGGGAGCCTGATGAATATACAGACATGTTCACTCGTAAATTAGTTTATCGATAGAAATCTTCTTCGCGAACTTCCAGTAATTATAGCTTCTTATTGTCAACTGCAAAAGGTGGCCAAGATGCAAAATTGGGTCTAGGCTATCAAAATCCTCTACCGTCACTTTGGCCAAGATGAAAATTAACAGTACACTAATTAACTCTATCGGAAATGTATTAGCGACTCATAAATCTAATAAATTAGAGTTATTTTATTTAAATCACGACATTTTATTAGTTTAAATTCTGAATTTTGGTTGTTAATTAAGTATTTTTGTTAATTTTTATTAGTAAATATGATGAGTTTTTATTAGAATTTTAGTTAAAATCATATAATGAGTTTTTATTAGAATTTTAATTAAAATAATTACTTAATTAGTTTAATATTATGCAAGTCATAAATTAGAGGTTGGAAGTTGGAATGAATAAATTGCGGCCAAAGTGCAAAAAAGAAGAATTGAAGATTTGCTGGAAATAAGACGGAAATTGGATGAATCTGCTAATGTATTTGTGAGCCATGTCGCAACATTATATTGTCCAAATCGCGATATGAACTCATTTTCAGCCTTTTAGTAATGGCATTTTTATAATTTTGCAATAGCCAACTCTCAATTTTTACTTGGGTAATATTCCAATTATTTAAGATACAATTAGTGTGTACTAATACACACATTAGGTAGTGTAGTTAGTAATTTTTCACATAGTAGTAGTGTAGATAGTTTGAACATCAAGTTTCTTTTAGTTTAATACAAGTCCTCTTTACTTTTCTTTTAAATCTAGTTTTTAATTCCTTACATGTTTAAATTTTGATTAAATAATTTTAGTGGGTTAATCATTAGGTACAAGTATATACCTATTACTTTTATTTCAGGTTTTCTTAGAATAATTAGGGTTCTTATCAATTTAGTGATTTCTAGTTAAAATTTAGATGTCCTTGTTTTAATTTCTAGTAATTTTTATTGGGATTTCTTTTGTTAATCAAAAAATCCAAAAATATCTTAACAGTTTTAATTTGAATTCCTTTGCAATTTCAATAGTCAAATTTAGTAGTAAATGAAGTTTACTTATTTTTCATACCTTTTAATTGCTTTCTTTAGTAAAATTAGAATTACTTGTTTTTTAATTTTAGTATAGTTAATCTAGTTAATTTAGAAGTAATTTTACTTACTTTCATTTACTAACTTTTATTTACTTGTTTTTATTAGGTTAAGTTAATTAGTATTTCAATTTTAGTAGTTTAATCGCTCTCATTATTTGATTTACCTAACTATATTAAAACTTGTAAATTTCGGTATTTGCTAACCAACAGACGTGAGATTAGAAATTAGGAATTATTGCGGTTTTATTACTTGACGATTTGAATCAATTTATTCTACCCACAGATCAAGTAATAAATTGTGCTTTAGTCGCACAAGCAAAAAACATTGGAACCTGGTCAGGGAAATAAGGAAGCCAAATAAAAAGAATGAGGAAGAAGTCTATAAGCTGCATAGTAAACGAAAGCTTAACTATTGACAAGGCAGACTCGGGGGATGAGGTACAGGAATCTGCCAAGGAAAAAAAGTCAGTGGTGGTGGTGTTGGTAGCTTGATCATGGATTTGTATGAAATGGGGAGGCTGGAAACTATCCCCGCTGAGACCAATGAGTATCATGTATTTGAATTGCCAGGGATTGGGGATTCCATAGATAGTTCCTGAACTCCAGGAACTTATTCGGAGATTTAACCTAGCTAATTGTAATTTTTCTTAGGGCCGATCTGGTTCTAGAAAATTAGTGAAGAAAAGGAAAATAAATTCTTTAAAAATGTTGAATTTCTTACCTTATTTGGTTACTAAGGAAAATAGTAAGAAAAGGAAAGTAATTTTTAGGAAAGTAATTTTTTTATTTGGTTTGTAGATTTTGCAAAGGAAATAGAAAAGGAAAATCTTTAATTTTCTTTTTCTTTTTTTTTAAATAACAAGTTTGTACGCATAATCAATTGAAATAACTGACCAAAATATTTTAATTTAATTTGTGTCAAACGATTCCTTTCAGTGATTGCATAAAAAAAATGACAATTTGACATATTGTGAGTATAGCAGTTGTTGGATAATGAAAATTGATTTTTTTTAATCTATAAGGTTAGTTTTTAAGTAATTGAAGCATACAATTATTTATTTAAATACGAAGAGTTAATAATGCTCAAATTGAATGTAAAAAGGAATAAAATAAATAAATTGAATGTAAAAAAGGAATAAAATAAGTAAGAAAAGTTAGTAATGCTCAAATTGAATGGAAAAGGGAATATAATAAATAAGAAGAGTTTTTTTTTTTTCTTTTTCAAAGAGGATCTCTTAAAAATACTTTGTTCACAAAAATAATTGGTTAGACAATTTTACTTTGAAAGTTCTGCAAATAGATTTACGTTTATAAACTCAAAAATTTAGAGATAATTGAACGTAGGGCGGAAAAAAAAATCTATTTCCATTGACACTTACAAAAACAATGTATAAATACACCACCTCTACCAAAAAAACTCTCTTTTTACATATTGATAATCCCCAAATGACAAATGAATCACAATACCAACTTGCCAATTTGAACCCAATTCTCAACATCCAGATGAAACATTAGTTGCCTTGTAATATGCGGTGCAAGGTTTCCATGCTGGTGCAAGCTTCAAAAGCATGTTGTCAATCAACTCTACTGCAGTTGGAACGTCTCAATACGTCACGTCATTCCCTTAAACCATTTATAAATGGGTTAATAACACTTTAACCCCCTAAATTAGGTAAGTAATTACAATTTGCCCCTGAACTAAAAGAATTTTAGTTTACCCCCAATCATATGATTTATCCTTTAAGAATTTTATAATATCATGTTAAATGACTTAAATACCCTTAGCACTATATTTTGGTTTTTGTATTTAAATTTTGATAATAATGTGATAATTATTTAAAAATAATAACAAATAAATTATATAATATTTTAATATAATCCATATTAATATATGTTTGGTCAAATTTTTAAATTTTGTTATTTTATTTTATATTATTTGGAATTTGAATGTTTAATTATAATGGTAGAACGATTCCTAAAAGGGTTAAGTTTCTATTAAAAATTCTTCTTTAAAGATATTGTGTCTGTCTCTTATACACATCTAGATTTTTATAAAATTTGTGATGTTTTATATATCTCTTAGCATTTGTACAATTTTAAATTTATTCATTCCTGTGCAAATTGTAATGTCAAATATAATATAATTCATTTTATCACATTTTCACCCCGTAATTATTTTGTTATTATATTTTATTATAATATTAGTTTGTTATTATATTTTATTTTTTCTGAATTCTTTTAAACGTATTAAATATCAAAATTAAATATATATATATAATCGAAATATAAAACTAAGGATATTTCAGTTATTTAACTTGATATTATAAAATTTTTAAAAGATGAATTATGTGATTAAGGGATAAAGTGTAGTTTTTTTAGTTCAGGAGGGCAAAATATAATTACTTACATAGTTCAAGGGGCAAAGTGTAATTAACCCTTTATAAATCTATTTTAAGTAAGCATGAAAAAAAGCAGAAATTACTTGTTGTGGAGCATTGTAACCCGGGGAAGGTGCAATGATATGCACAGCAAATATTGATTTAAATACATTAATGCCCTTTCTTGTCATCAAAATTTCTTACGACATTTCTCCCCACATTGTTGTCCCGTCTCTATCATCTTGCCTCCCCTCCTCCACATCCACCGTCACTTGCCTGCCATTCACTGCATCAACCTCATCATTAGAGAGAAATTTCTAAACCTGTGTTTGTTTTAAAAATCATTCTTTTTTCATGTCAATTGAAATTGCGATTTCCTCGTAAGAAAATATTTGGAATATGCGAGCTCATTGAGCTCGCATCTCCCGAATGCGATGTCATTGAGCTTGCATCTCCCGAATGCGAGTTCATGTATTCTTAATTTGTCGAAAATTTAAAAAAAAAAAAAAATTATGACCTTGCATTTAGTACTGTGCTTGTTTTGAAAATCGTTCTTTTTCCATGTCAATTGAAAGGGCGATTTCCGGTGACAGGGGAACTCGCATTTGGAAGATGCGAACTCATTGAGCTCGCATCTCCCGAATACGAGTTCATGTATTCTTAATTTGTCGAAAATTTAAAAAAAAAAAAAAAAAATTATGACGTCGCATTAACTAAATGCGAGGTCTAAGATTTTTTTTTGAAAATAGTTTTATGACCTCGCATTCGGTGAATGCGAGGTCATGAAAAATATAATTCTGAATGTAATATAATTTTTTTCCTCTTCCATTGTTAGGCTGTGAATGACATTTGTGTTATGACTTCCTTGGGGAGGGTAGCATCCTGTGATGGGACAGTACATGTTTGGAATGGTCAAACAGGGAAACTAATTTATGTATTTTCTGAATTCTCAACAAATTCTGCGCATCGTGTAAGCCCTTCAAACAATTCTTTGAAGATTGATATAGATGAAGCCAATGCACTCCACTATAATTCGACATCTATTGGAATATTGAATAATGCATTTGATGGGAGCTTCTATACTTGTATGCATTACTCGCAACTATGCATTGACATGCATATTGTAGGTGCTGGAAATGGATCTCTCAGGTAAAAGCTCTTTCTATTATCCAAAAAAGTATTTCAATGTCGTAAGAGGGTTAAGTTTTTTTTCCCCCTTCCTTTTACACAATTCAGTTCCTAGTTTTCATGAACAGATTTACTGATATCAACCAAAGTCAAAAACTTCATTTGTGGAGGAGCAAATGTAATGAATCCAGTTTTCCTTCCTTGGTCTCATCCATATGCTCATCTGGTTCTACCAAACTACATACTGAAGGAGCCAATGAGTTTCCATCTTGGATTGCAGCAGGGCTTAGTTCTGGTCATTGTGTGTTGTTTGATTCGAGGAGTGGAAACATTATTGCAGCATGGCAAGCTCATGATGGATATGTGACAAAGGTATGTTAAGATTAGGATATGGGTTTCATATATGTGAAAAGGTTAACTTTCATTTGTTTGTTCAATTACTGCAGCTAGCTGCACCAAATGACCATTTGCTTGTTTCATAGATTATCCTTCAATGACCATACGGGTTTAATTTTTTTTTTTTTTTTTTTTTAAAAAAAATCAGACCTCGCATTCTTTGGGAAATTTTTTTTTTTTTTTTAACATTTCATGATTTTAATTCGGCATGAGCTCGCATTTGGTGAATGCGAACTCAATGAACTCGCATTCACCAAATGCAAGTTCCCTCTCCCGGTTAAACTCAAGTTCTAGGAAATTTTTTTTTTTTTTTTTAACATTTCGCGATTTTAATTCGACATGAGCTCGTATTTGGTGAATGCGAGCTCAATGAACTCGCATTCACCAAATACGAGTTCCCCTCTCCCGGTTAAACTCTTTTCAATCGACATGAAAAAAAAATAATTTTAAAAAAGAGCATAGTTTCAGAAATTTTTCCATCGTTAGAAGGATGATCACCATCGTAAAATTTCCTAGCAAAAGTCCATGTCCATAAAAGCCTAGAAAAAATTCAACCTAGTTAAACGAACTTAAAAACAGAGGTCCACTTCGTCCGCTACCGGAGGATCCAGAAGCTCGAGAGAAGAGTCTTTAATCGAGTGAAATTTTTGAAAATTTCGTTGTGGTCTTTGAGACGAGGAACCAAAATAGGCATGCCAATATTCGGCGGACCACGGAAATCGTCATCATAAATAGACTTTGAGTGGCCGTTCCCATTTGCACATATTTTTGGGATATATTTTTTGGTAAAAGAACAATTTGATAGTATCATTCTTTCTGCTGCCCCCGTTCTGATCTCCTTCCATGGAAACTTGGCTGTGATGCTTTCTGTTTGTTTGGTATGGTTGGGGAAAGCCTTGAAGTGGTTGTTGCGGTAAAAGATTTTTTTTTTTTTTTTTGCAAAGAAAGAAGAGAAAGGAAAAAGATCTCGAGTTAGGACGATGACAAAGGAAAAAAAAAGAAAGAGGCGGAGAATAGAAAAAGGAAGCGAAAGTGCTGGTGGTTGTTCTTACCAGCCAACAAAAAAAAAAAAAAAAGTGCTCAGAACACTAATGTCCGTAATTGATTATGCTCATAATTCTTTGTAACAATTTAATTTTTACTAACCTGCTCAAAACAATTGAAGAATTACGAGCATAATCAACTTGATCAGCTACTTGAGCTGCTCGAATTTCACTTTAACCAAATTATAATCCCGTCGTTGGTAGATTTACAAACAGAGTAATCTAAATATTAGCTAAATCACAAAATTTCGTTGTAATTCACTTCTGCTGTTATCACTTAAATCACAAGTTCATATCATCATTGAAATTTCTGTTTTATTGAATATATATAACTTATTACTTTAATTACATGTATTGTACCAAGATTATGAGATACTTTGAAGATATACGAGAGAATTGGTTAACCAATCAGTTAATTGATTAATAAAATTGGTTAAAAGTTAGAAAAAAAAAAAAAAAAAACTTCTCAACTTGTAACTAATTTTAGCTTTAAATTCAATTCGGTTAACCAAATTCAAATTTTGAACTTGATTTTGAATTCAATTAACCAAATTTATGTATGATTAATTGAACCCTTGTTATTGGACTATAAAATGCTATATAAGAATCTATATTTCAAGCAATATTTTCTTAATTTTATTTTATTTTTAACACAATTTGATATGCATGTGAGTTATTATCCTATTGTATTTTATGAATATTACATTACTTTGTTGATAATAATATGTAATTAATATTTCTCCAATTTCAACGTCAATGTGACTTTTTATTTTTATTTTTTTAAAAAACAAAACAAAATGCAAATTCTTAAAAGTATACTTTCTTGTGCAATTGAACTTGTAACTAAAGTCAAAGAAATGCCTAAACTAAAACACTACAATTGATAAAAGACTAGAAAGATAAGAACAATAAAATAAGAGACTTAATAAAGGATCCAAAGACAAAGCATCAAACGGACACAAGCAACAAAAGACAAGTTGAAGCCGTATAAAGCTCATTACCGAAGAGGCCTTACCAGGTTACCTCCAAAATTCTGTAATCTAAAAGCATAGTAAGAATAAAGCTTTGTATGAATTGTTTATTTTGAAAAT
Organism: Cinchona pubescens; assembly: GCA_025175665.1. Taxonomy (NCBI): domain Eukaryota; kingdom Viridiplantae; phylum Streptophyta; class Magnoliopsida; order Gentianales; family Rubiaceae; genus Cinchona; species Cinchona pubescens. Next base: position 209,485 of record JANKKI010000269.1, on the reverse strand, counting down.
TTTTCGGTTCCATGCTTGAACAATATAATAGAGAAATCTTTAAAGTTTTTTATGCCCTCGAATTATTTGTGAAAATTTCCAAAGGAAAAAGATGCTACTGTTTTTATTATTATTTTGTCCACTCTTATGTTAACAATTAGCTTCGTCAACTAAAAATTTTTTGCAATCAATATATTGCTTGAAAGGTACTGGGTTGGAATTTTCTTATCAGTAAAGGATCCTTTTTGCGAGCTTGATTTTCTTTGGAATCGAATCTATTTATTTTCCTTAGTATCACCAATGTTAGACATTTTTCCATAGCTTTGGTAGTGTTTCACTTTTCTTGAGTGGTTGATGTTTCAGAAATCAGAGAATAGTATCATTGGATGAATAAGTAAGAAATTAATCATGTATTTTTATCTTTTGGCTCTATTCTTGACAGTAAGGAAATCCCCATAGCAGAAATTGTTCTGTTTTTTTGCTGTTGCTTAGTTGCCCATCACTTTAAGGTATCTCTTGAATTTACAAAATCTGTGCTATCTAGTGATAATTTATGTTTTGCAAAAACAATGACAAGGTCATAAAATATCTGAGTCCGTTTACTTGGTTTTCTCTTTGGCTGGTCCATACTTGTTTGCTATAATATCAACATTCAAATTGTCACCTTTGATACCAAGCCATCCCCTTGAATTTGCTTCTTTATCATTTATACTATTTTTAAGGACATCTATTTGCTCTTTGCATGCTTTAATGAAAACTGTAACCTGCAAAAAGTGAACATATTAGACAAGCTGTTATTATGGGCTCATACTGACATATTCATTAATTCACAATAATCCATTAAGCTTAGTCACAACAACATAACTAATCAAATCGAATTAGATGAGTTGGCCACCAAGTTTTATGTGTGGGTATAAGGTGAGGGGTTAAAGGCCCTGGCCTTGCATTGTTAGGGTAGTAGTTAGTTTCTCTAGTCCCTTGGCTTAGTTGGGCCTCCCTATTCCCCTTAGTAGTAGATAGTTAGAATTAAGTTATAATATCTTGATTGTTGCCAATTGAAAAAAAAAAAGTTACAACAATATAACTATGTTGAATAAAAGTTCTTCAAAACATTACCAATAACTCCATTTTAAAATGGTATAGGAACACAAGGATCAATTATATTGGGACTAAGAAATTAGTAAATCAGTAACTAAAATATGAAACTAGTGCTTAAGTATTGGAATTGTGCAGTCATGAGATATTTATGGATCATATCCAACTTTAATTAAATACAGAAGAAATATAAGTACATAACTAATAATCATCACGTGTCACATAAATTTTTAAAAAAGAAACATGATATAGAGTAGCTTCATATTCGGTTCACTATTTGCTAATGAATTGAAATAATATAGATGTAAAGATGTTAAGTATGGTAATATATTGGTATTAACTAAGGAAGGTGAGAAATAATCTTCAAACATCGAAGCATACTCTTAAATTATGGTCAACTCATGAGCTTAATTAGTTTTAAACTATGATTATTTCAACAATTTATTTAAGCATCAAACTATGAATTTATTAGACGGATCTCTTTAATCGCAAAACTTTTTTCCTTATTTAGGTAAATTCCACTTTGCACCTTGCTACTTCTTATTATTATTCGCACTAAACCCAAAGTTTTTTGTTTTTCTTTTTAGAGTTTATGCTCAACAAATTCTTATCTTTTTCACATTGTACCTGATGTCCTTTTTTTGGGGACAATTTGCACTCTAATGTTTTTATTACTTGTTACTTCAGTCTAACATTTAACAAGATCCATTGAGTTAACATAATTTTTAAAGACTAGACTGAGGTAGAAAGAAAAAAAAATAAGAAAATGGGAAGATTAGTGACGATAGCCTTTCAACAATTTACAAATTCCTTTATAATCTTATGTCTCATTCCTAAATTTTAGGTTGACCTTACCCCTAATTTTAGACGCTCGTTAAAATACAAATTGTCCAGTTAGAGTTATAACTAGTGTATATGAATTTAAAAAACATTGATAGGTGACTTTAAAAATCATAATGTAGATTAATGCATATTATTACTTAGTAAAAAATATATATATATATTATTACGCAGAGTGATCCAATCTGATTCCTATTTGTTGTAACTACGAATTCCCTAGAAGCTCCAAGTACTTGAAGCCTTCTCCATCTCACTTTACTGTTTCACAACTATACAATTTGCTTTCTCTTTTCTTAATCATAATCTTAAACTAAACTAACTATAACCACCATATAAACTTCCGGCCAAACTTTGAATTCCCATTCCAGAATTATCCAAAAAGTTATTTCAACTAAAAACAAAATAAAAAAAAGATATTGAGAAACACCGAAGGTAGTGAGACTAAGAAATCTTAAAATGGTACTGCAAATGTGCTAATTATTGAAACTCGAAAGAGTAAATAAATGGGAGTTTTTATGAGAATTTTCCCTTTAAGGTTTGTTACTAGAACTGTGATTCTAATCCGTAGGTTTACTTTCCTTAGATGGTTCTATCATTTCTACAAAATTTCTTTCTATAAGAATTTTAAGCAATTACTTTGAAATATTTTTGTTTAGTTTAGATCTATTAGTGAATTTTAGACTCTATCATTCTTTCGTGTATAAATGTTACCTTAATTATGATATTAAACTATTATGCATAAGATTATTAATTCTTCGACTTGGCACATATATGGCAGCAAATGCCTAGAAGATACCTTTCTTATTTTCATTTGATTAGATTGCCAAATCTCTTAAACTGTGTCAAAATAGATAAATATTAGACCAAATCCAACAAATATCTATATCCTTTGTCTAATTTTCATTCTCAAATCTCAACAATAACAAATTTTAGTCAAGTACTCTCATTAGCTTAGTATATTGTTTGTAGTATAATTATTATACAGTTCATGTTACACCTCATTTTAATTTGTTTTATAGGTCATAAAAATGGATAAGAGTTGAATGCTCTTAATAGATCGTCGATCAAAAGATTATCTAAAAGGGGTCAATGATTTCATAGAATTTGCTAAGTGCAATATGGGAAATGAATTGCATCGCAAGCACGATTCCTTGTCCCTGTAAAAAATGCATGAATTCAAATCGTGGGACTCTTCGTCAGGTTAAATCATATTTGAAGCATTCGGGAATTGACAAATCATATGTATTTTGGGTTCATCATGGAGAATCTTTAGACCACAGGGATGATAACAATGTCAATGATGATTTGGAGAATGACGTGGTTGTTGATGATATACATGAGGATGAGGATGATGATGTTCACCAAATGTTAGAAGATATACCTAGGAGTACATTTACTAAAATCGGGTTTTGCAGTTCAGAAGGCTCTCCTCAAATTATAGCTCGGTTCGACAAGTTGCTACAAGATGCACAACGTGAGTTATATCCTGGTTGCAAGTTGTCCTTGTTGTCTTCGCATTTGAAATTACTTCATATGAAGGTACTAAACAAATTGAGTAATAAATCTTGGAATATGCTAGTCCAAGTGCTAAAACAAATTCTTCCAAAAGGTGAAAGGCTCCCAGAAAATTACTATGAAGCCACTAGAAAAGTCTTAAAGGATATAGGTTTGGGGTGTGAATGGATTGATGCATGCAAGAATGATTGTGTTATATTTTGGAAGAAATATAAGGATAGACAAGAATGTCCAGAGTTCTTAGAGTCAAGATGGAACGTTAACGATGGTAAAGGTAAGAAGGTTCCTCACAAAGTTTTACGTTACTTTCCACTGAAACCAAGATTACAACAGTTATACATGTCAAAGCAAACAGCATCAAACATGACATGGCATAAAGAGAAGCATGTTGAGGAAGAAAACACCATGAGGTATCCATCTGATTCTGAGGCGTGGAAGCATTGAGACAAGCAATTCCCAAGATTTGCAAAAGATCCTTGTAATGTACGACTTGGGTTAGCAATAGATGGATTTAATCCTTTTGGTAACTTGAATAACTCTTATAGCATGTGGTCGATAATTGTTATGCCTTATAATCTTCCACCTTGGCTGTGTGTGAAAGATGAATATTTCATGATGCCATTACTTATTATTCCTGGACCTCGAGCACTAGGGAAATAAATCGGCGTGTATTTGCGGCCATTAATTGATGAACTAAAAGAACTGTGGGAAACTAGAATTAAAACAATTTTGCTAGTACTGGTGAATATTTCCAACTACATGTAGCAGTCTTATGGAATATAAATGACTTTCTTGCATGCGGCGATTGATCAAGATGGAGAACTCAAGGATATAAAGCATGTCCAAATTGTGGTGATCATACATGCTCACATATATTAAGGAATAAGATATGTTATATGGATCATAGAATTTTTTTTACCAAATAATCACATGTGGTGCAGAAGTTCCAAATTCAATGGGAAACATGAAAGAAGGTCGAAACCGATAGAGCTATCAGGTAAGAAATCTTGAACCAATTAGAGCCCTTGAAAGAAATAAAGTTTGGGAAGCATCCAAAAACTAAAAAAAGGAAACGTGATTTTGAATAAGATAATTGGACAAAAAAAAGTATTCTGTTTGAGTTGCCATATTGGGATAAGTTCTCAAAGTGCGCCACAACATTGATATGATGCATACTTTGAAAATTGTGTTTGATAATTTATTTGAAACTATGTTGAACATTGAAGGGAAAACAAAAGACACATACAAGGCTCGTCTAGAATTGGAAGACATGAATATTCAACATGAGTAGCACTTGCAATTGAAAAATGGGAAGTACATGAAACCCCCAGCAAATTACATGCTATCCCTAAAGGAGAAGAAAGAGTTCTGCAAATTTCTCAAATTTGTGAGCTTTCCTGATGGTTTTGCATCAAACATTTCTAAATGTGTCAATGTTAATGATTGCAAAGTATTAAGATTAAAGAGTCATAATTGCTATCAGAATAAAGTACTTCCCCATTCATCCAAAAAAGTACGAAGATACTTCCTATCAGAATTCGTGGATACATGAATAAAAACATAGCAAATGTCGTAAGTGAACTTTGTAGTTTCTTTCAGACTTTGTGTTCTAGATTTTTGAGGTTGGATGATCTAAAAGAGTTACAAAAGCAAATTGTCCTAGATCTTTGTAAGATGGAAATGATTTTTCCACCTACATTTTTTGATATTATGGTTCATCTAACGGTGCATTTGGCACAATAAGTAATGCTTGCTTATCTTGTTCAATATAGATGGATGTTTCCAATTGAGAGGTATCTTATTTGAATTTATTTACAAAAACTATATTGTTAAATGTTTCGCTTAAATTGAAAAGTTATTCATATTGACGAAGGTATCTTGGTCATCTTAAAGGAAGTGTTTGGAATAGAGCTCATCCTGAAGGTTCAATTGGAGAAGCCTATATTGTGGTGCCTAACTTTTTACTCAAAATACCTTCAAGGAATTCAGACCAGGTATAATCGAACAGAACAATACTATGATGGGGAGAATCCTTGTGAAGGATGATTATCCATATTTTCGCACAAGGTTCGTCCTTTTGCAAGAACCGATTACATTACATTGAGAGAAAAATAGTATAATTCGATGCATTGGTATGTTCTAGACAGGATTTACCTGTCTCTTAATAATTGTGAAGAGTTGAAACTGTTGGTTTATGTACTAAAGGCAACAGTATTGGAATTAGAAATTATACTTATTGCCAACGTTAAATGAACCTAAAGGGTCACACACTAAGAGTAAGCATTGGGTTAAGTTAATTGTTGACTAAGTTCGTTGAATAAGAATTTGTGTCTAGATTCAATGAACGAGAATTATTTACTAATTATCATACATCAACCATATATTATTTGAATAGTAATTATAATAATTCGTAAGGAAATATATCTGGTTACTATCATACGCGTTTATATACCTAATACGTGTGATAGAAGAATTCTAATCAAAGAAGAGTTCTTTGAATTTAGGTTAACCGCTATATATAGAATATGATTCTTTAGGGTTTTGGGTGTCTGACATGCGACTCATTAGTAACACACAGTCGGACGAAAAACCCTACGAAATAGTTCCGAAACACTGCTCTAGCAAGCAACACCCTAAAATCGGAAAAGCTACTCGTGTGGATAAGCCTGTAGAGGGCGTTCGTTCAATCTCAGAGCAGCGCCTAAGGTCTGACGTGTTCTACGAATAGTTCGTGGTTGCCGTGGTGTCCAAATCGTGACCGTGGTGTTCAGATCGTGGAAAGGTTCAGATCGCAACCAGGGTTTTGCTTTCGAGCATCAAAGGTATAAATCTAAACCCTAAACGATTTAATCGGAACGCATGGATTCTATTATAGGGATTTCCGGTGTTTTTCCGCTGCGTTATTTTTGATATTTCTGCAAGGAAATCCCAACAGTGGTATCAGAGCCGCTTGCGTTTTCAATTAAACCGTTTTTGGATTGATGAAATTAGTTAAAAACATATTATGTTGGACATAATCGATGTACATGAACTGTAGTTACGGCTGAATGTATGCTGTTGAAAATCTGTTTGATATCTTGATCTCAATACATACATATGATGTATGCATCAATTCATTCAATTGAAACCTGTATCATTCGATGATTCTATTTGATAGATTCTGTTGTTGAACTATATGTATATGTGATATACGTATGTTTCTGTTGAATTATGTATATATGATATATGTATTTTTCTATCGAATTATGCACATATATATATATATATATGTATATATGCTTCTGTCGAATGATTTACATATATGATATGTGTATGTTCTGTTCGATGGATTTAATTCGCATCATGAAAAATTATGACAGCACACTGCTAAATGAGTTACGATTACTCTTTAGCGTCGGGGAGCTTGTAAAGAAGGCAAGAGGAGCAACTTGGCGTCAATCAACAACAAGGTGTATTCCATGAAGATGGAAGAAATTTTGAAGTTGTAATTTGACCCTAGGATTGACCTTGATCTTCATATTGGCTTATGAAGATCACCATAGTTTAAGGGCCATGCTATGACACGTTTATCTTACTGTTATTTGTATATGTTTATGTGATGTTAAATGTTAAATATATGTGGTGCATGAAAACATATGATCAATTAACAAGTTCACATAACATGTTAAGCCCTAATTGAGGGCTATTGTTTTAAGAGTTACATATGATGTAATTGGTAAAGAGTTACCTACCTAAATAACTTAATTTTAATTGTCATGCCAAAGCTGAGTTAAAGTTAAGTGAAATATGGATCTTAACCCACTAAATACAAACTGTTGTGTATTCATTTATGAGGGTAATTGATTTAGTGGGAGTTTTATATTAATATCGAAATATTGTACTTTGCATAATTGTTGTAGATCGATGGCCGCTAATAACACTTCAACACTATCTTTGCGATCTATCCTTGAGAAGGACAAGCTGAATGGGACCAACTTCCTTGACTGGTTCAGAGGTTTGAGAATTGGTCTCAAACAAGAAAGGAAGCTGTATGTTCTGGACAATCCTATCCCCTTCATGTTGAAGTTCATAACAAATGTAGATGATGTATATAGAGACAGATCTTATGACTCTGTTGATCTTTAGTACACATCTATGATGTGTATCATTTCAGGGTCTCTCATTCAGAATGACTTGGAGCACTTGGAATATTCTTTCAGCAGGTTTAATCATCTCAAGGAAATGTTCCAACAGCAGATTTCTCCAGGAAAGTTCATGTTGACGACCATAACTTTACATTCCCGCAAAATGACTGAAGGAGCGCTGTTAGTCCTCATGTCTTGAAGATGAAGGGTCACATAGATCATCCAGAACATACAGCTTCCTTTCTTGTTTGAGAACAATTTGATCCTGAATTCTCTTCCTGAGAGTTATAGCCAGTTTGTTATGAACTTCAACATGAACAACATGGAGAAATCTGTTTCTGAGCTGCATTCGATGCTTAGAAACTGCTGAGCATAATATCAAAAAAATGCCTGGCCAAGTTTTAATGGTTCATAAAGGTAAGGGGATGAAAACGAAAGGAAGGTAAAATAAGGCTTATATGCTCTTATCTTGAATCTATAACATGGATCTAGAGAAGGAGACAGTATGTCATCAGAATACTACTTCGGTACGTATGTATACACCTGTCTCTTACTACACATCTAGATGTGTATAAGAGACAGTGTGAGCTCCACATCCAGTATCTAATGTTGTCATCAGTTGGATCCGAAAAGAAGTAGTCGATTAAAGAAAGGTGAAGTGGAGATCTGGTTGGAAATAAAGCAAGAGTTGCCTGCTATAGCTAGAGACATGTCTAACTCCTATTGCCTCCCGGGCTGATTTTGCTTTTGAATAATGAGTTATAGTGTACCTGCTTTAAGCAAGTAACATTGTTTCTATTTCTTGTTTAGACAATGATGGATTTGATTTCTTTATTAAGAATAAAAAATTCTCCATTCACCGTGAAGACGTGTTTTATGGAAATGCTGATTTGCATAATGGTCTTTACGTTCTAAACATTGAAAAGCCCAATCCAGAGTATGTTTATAACATAAATACAAAGAAACCTAGATTGATGATGATTCAAATCAAACTTTCTTATGGCATTGTCGCCTTTGTCATATAAATGAGAAGCGCATATCAAAACTCCATAAAGATGGGCTTTTGAATCAATTTGATCTTGAATCTTATGATATTTGCGAATCTTGTTTGTTGGGAAAGATGACTAAAGCTCCTTTTACTGGACACAGTGAACGAGCCAATGATTTATTGGGCCTAATACATACAGATGTATGTGGTCCATTAAATACTGTTGCCAGAGGAGGTTACCAATACTTCATTACTTTCTCAGATGATTTCAGTACATATGGTTATGTCTATCTAATGATATCTAAATCATAATATTATCAATGTTCAAAACACATCAGTCTCTGTATAAGAGACAATTTCTACCACCTCAATCAAATCTCAGTAATTTAGCCAAGTTAAATTACAACGTTTGAATTTTATGACCAGCCACTATGACAGAACATCTGTCTCTTATACACATCTATTTAACATTTAACATCACATAAACATCTGTCTCTTATACACATCTAGATGTGTATAAGAGACAGTGGTGATCCATGAGTAACACATCATTTGTTTGTGTAATAAGAAATCCATATCTCTCAGGCATATTTCTAGCTCATCCAGATGTGTATAAGAGTAGATGTCTTGAAGGGCCATGCTATGCACCTGTCTCTTATACTCTCTTCTGTGCAATCTCATCAAGAATCACAATTAGTTGTTGGTTCGAATGAGACAACACAATTGGAACATGGGAATGTATGACTCACAATCAGTTGTTGAGCTTCCACATGAAACACAAGGACTCCGTAAATCTGGTAGAGCTAGAAATATGCCTGAGAGATATGGATTTCTTATTACACATACAAATGATGTGTTACTCATGGATCACCATGAGCCCACTAGCTACCAAGATGCTATGACTAGTCCAGACTCTGAGGAATGGCAAAGTGCCATGAAATCTGAGATGCAATCCATGTTTGACAATCAAGTTTGGACTTTGATTGATCCACCGGATGGTATAAAAACTATTGGGTGTAAATGGGTTTTCAAGAAGAAAACTGACATGGATGGCAATGTACATATCTTCAAAGCACGATTGGTTGCAAAAGGTTTCAAACAAACTCATGGTATAGACTATGATGAAACTTTTTCACCAGTTGCTATGCTTAAATCCATAAGGATTCTTATTGCCATTGCAGCATACTATGATTATGAGATATGGCAAATGGATGTCAAAACAGCGTTTCTTAATGGAAACTTACTTGCGAGGATGTGTATATGACACAACCTGAGGGTTTTGTATGCTCGATAGCAAAACCCTGGTTGCGATCTGAACCTTTCACGATCTGAACACCACGGTCACTATTTGGACACCACGTTTTGATGAAGCAAGTATATATACCTTTGTTACTCGAAAGCAAAACCCTGGTTGCGATCTGAAGAAAATTAATGCAAATGCAGTTGTGTTTCGGTTTTGTATGTTGATGACATCTTGCTCATTGGAAATGACATTCCTACCTTGCGAAAGTCAAGTCTTGGTTAGGAAAGTGTTTCTCAATGAAGGATTTGGGCGAAGCGACTTATATCCTTGGTATCAAGATCTATAGAGATAGATCTCAAAAGCTCATTGGCCTGAGTCAAAGTACTTATATAGATAAAGTACTAAAGAGGTTTAGTATGCAAGATTCTAAAAGAGGATTCTTGCCAATGTCGCATGGCATTAGTCTTGGAAAGGCTCAGTGTCCTGCGACACAAGATCAGCATATGAGACATCCGGTCGAGTACAGAGCGAAATCGCATGAGTGAGATTCCATATGCATCAGCTATAGGATCCATCATGTATGCGATGTTATGTACTCGACCGGATGTCTCATATGCTTTGAGCATAACGAGTAGATACCAATCGGATCCTGGTGAGAGTCACTCGTCTTCCATGCGTTCCGATTACTGAAATTTAGGGTTTAGAACACATATCCTTTTCTGGTTTATGGAGGACTGGAAAAGAGCTTGTTGTAAGTGGTTACACAGATGCAAGTTTCCAGTCTGACAGAGATGATTTTAGATCACAGTCAGGATATGTGTTCTGTTTAAATGGAGGTGCTGTTAGCTGGAAGAGTTCAAAGCAAGCGACCATAGCAGATTCTACAACGGAAGCAGAATATATAGCAGCATCAGATGCAGCTAAGGAAGCAGTTTGGATTAGGAAATTTGTCACTGAATTAGGTGTTGTTCCTAGCATCACTAATCCATTTGATATCTATTGTGACAATAATGGGGCTATTGCACAAGCCAAAGAGCCTGCATTCAGATCGCATCAACGATCCAAACACATCCAAAGACGTTATCATCTCATTCGTGAGATCATTGAGAGAGGAGACGTCAAAATATGCAAAGTACCAACTGATGACAACATTGCTGATCCATTAACTAAACCACTACCACAACCAAAACATGATCGCCATGTTCGGTCAATAGGTCTTAGACATATGTATGATTGGACCTAATTGTTTAATTGGGAGACTTTTAATGGATAATTTTAAAACGAATATTGTCATCATATTTTTATTGCATGTTTTAATATTAGAATCCATGAATAATTTATTATTCTAAATGTCCCTAGTTATTCAATATAGTGGGAACTGTGTTGATTTAAGACTAGTATGATTTTGATTGATAATCATATGATGATTATAAGATATATGGATATAATAAAAATCATTTTCAGATTTGTTGGCGAACAAAGTACTGGATTGACCCGTTATGAGAATACAACATGGTTTTATGTCATTGGTAATTCTCATTATGAACACTTATATTGTTCATCCTTAGACCTGAGATCACCATAGTTTCCTACATAAGAACTTATGTGTTTTGACACAATCAAACGTTGTCTTTAACCGGATGATTATAAAGATTGTGATTGAACATGTAGAAATTATGCGGAGGAAAATGAGTGATTAAGATGGAATTTGTCCCTCTTATTATGAGAGAGATGTCTTTGGGCCCCTCGATTAGTAGGAATGTAAAATGCATGGCCGTGCTCAAATGGATTGATAAGGTGATCAAATTCATTTGTTTTATCATTCTACTTCGAGATCGAGAAATCAAATAGTTGGACACAAATAGAGATGACATTGTCCATGCTCTATGTCCAACTAAGACATCGTGTGACAAAAGGATTATGACATGGGTTATTTGATCAGGTTATGTCAGATCAATGATCTTCATATCCCATTGTCTGGTCAAGACAATAACTACGTTGTCTGTAGTTGGTCTATGAGTACAATCTAGTTAATGATAAGGCCAAGGTGTGTTATGAAGGTTTCAATTCCAAAACTTCCGGGCATTAATTGTCTCTTGTCCAAGTCCTCATGTAATGCGGGACACATGTACTAAAGGCAACAAGATTGGAATTAGAAATTATACTTATTGCCAACGTTAAATGAACCTAAAGGGTCACACACTAAGAGTAAGCATTGGGTTAAGTTAATTGTTGACTAAGTTCGTTGAATAAGAATTTGTGTCTAGATTCAATGAACGAGAATTATTTACTAATTACACTGGATTTAAGCATAGTCCAGTTAAATAGTAATTATAATAATTCGTAAGGAAATATATCTGGTTACTATCATACGCGTTTATATACCTAATACGTGTGATAGAAGAATTCTAATCAAAGAAGAGTTCTTTGAATTTAGGTTAACCGCTATATATAGAATATGATTCTTTAGGGTTTTGGATGTCTGACATGCGACTCATTAGTAACACTAGAGTGTTACTAATGAGACGCTATGAAAGCAGGTCCAAAACCCTAAAGAATATATTCAATATAGTTAAAAATCGGAAAAGCTAAGATGTGTATAAGAGAGGGCGTTCGTTCAATCTCAGAGCAGCGCCTAAGGTCTGACGTGTTCTACGAATAGTTCGTGGTTGCCGTGGTGTCCAAATCGTGACCGTGGTGTTCAGATCGTGGAAAGGTTCAGATCGCAACCAGGGTTTTGCTTTCGAGCATCAAAGGTATAAATCTAAACCCTAAACGATTTAATCGGAACGCATGGATTCTATTATAGGGATTTCCGGTGTTTTTCCGCTGCGTTATTTTTGATATTTCTGCAAGGAAATCCCAACAGAAACCATATCTCAAGTAAGTTTCTACATTTGTCAATAAATGATTTATATTGTTTTAAGTTACAATTACAATTTTAGTACTTTTTTTTGGGCAGTGACCACAGGAAGGAGTTGGTAATGCAAAATCCAACTTTAAAGCCTGAAGATATAGGAATAATGCAAAAGAAAGCATTTCCATCATGGTTTGGGAAACGAGTAAGATATATATTTTTACCCAAAAAATTATAGCTTTTTTCATATTTATTTGGGGTAATATTAAAATTAATTCTTTTTTTCCTTGTTAGATGGAAGATCTTTGTAAGAAAGGCATTGTACGAGATAGTGATGATATATATTCTCTAGCATTAGGTCCTGACATGCGTGTTGGAATATACTCGGGATGTATTGTCAATGAGATAAACTTTCTCAACAAAAAGCGTGATGCCCGGCGAGTAACTCAAAACAGTGGGCTATGTGTAGAAGGTTTTCATAAAGAAAAGCACATTTCTTTTTACGACATTCGAGGCGAGGTTATTGAATTGAACTACATAAACAATTGTAAAGTTGTTTTATTTAAGTGCAAATGGTTTGATTTGGATAAAAATAAACCCGTGGCAATTGATGGACATTTCACTAGTATCAATAATAGTATACTATGGTATGATAGTGATTCTTATATCCTTTCTACACAAGCTATTCAAGTTTTCTACGTAAATGACACAAAATTGGCAAGTTGTCCAAAAAGTTCATCATAGACATTTGTTCGATTCATCTTTGTTTAGTTTTTCTGACGAAAATCTACTAGCAGACCTTCAAACAGTTTGTGGTGATGCTTATCAAGAAGATGAATCTTCCAATGTTCAAATAATTGATGAAGTTGTTGAGCTTGGTCCTTTAATTAGGGAAGATATTGATGATGAAATTGTATATGTGGTTAACAATGACATTCAACAAAGACACAAAAACTTGATTTCTACAGATGACCAAGGTGAAAGGGAATGGAACAAAGATTATGATAACGATGATGATGATAAACTCTATGATTATGGTGATGAAAATGAAATTGATTTGCACCAAATTTCAGATAGTGATATGGAATAAGTTATTGAAAACATATGTTTTTGCTGGGTAAGTATGTTAGTTCATATTTTGTTAAATATATTGTTAATGTTTTGTTAAAAAACTTGCATATTAACCTATTTTATTTCTTATGCAAACTATTTTTTTTTTTAAATAACAAGAGATGTAAAGTTGCTATCATGATTGGAGAGATCGTAAATGTAATCTTATATGTCTTAATACATGGAAAAGTACAATTATTTTTTTCAAGAATAATATTTTGGTTTTTTTTATCACGTGAATTGATCTCAATTTATTACTTCATTTTGGATATTTAGAAGTTACCTAGCATAGGATCTGTCGGATTATTTTATCAAGACATCATGATATACTCTATTTATTATTACAAGATTGCATAATATTTTAAATGATAATTGATCATAAATAAATTTGAGCATTTAAATATAGGTATTCTGACATAAGTATCAAATATTGTCAAAATTTGTTGACTGTACATAATTATCTGATATTTGTTCACAATAATATAAGAAGTGAGCTCTTATTGTTCTTTCTCTAGCTAATGTTATAGCTTTAGCTTAGTAATACTATTTTTTTTTTCTTTTGCTTCAAATTTTAGGAGATTTTGTTAAAAATATTATTTATCCTTTTTCTTTTTGCATGGCTCCATATTGTTGTCAACTATAATATGTATATGTCTATACTTTTTACCATTATTTTGGAAATTTATGTCAATGGTACAAACAACAAAGTTGTGTATAAAATTTTATTAACGGTAAGTTCTAAATTTTTTTGTGCTACAAGGATGGAATGGGAATTGATGGTTCAAAGGAGATTTTAATTGCTAAATGGTTTCAGTGTTTACAAAATTAAAAGTTGAAGAGTATGTTGTTTTTATGCTCGTTTTATTTGTATTAAATTATAATTAAAAGATCTAGAAATTTAAAAGTAGTACAATGTAAGCTTTTCTCTCTCTTTTTCCATGTACTTTTGCATGTTTTAATACAATCAACTAATGATTTTTAAATTTTAAGTCATCTGTTAAGTGTGTAATTTTTTACACTAATCTAAAAAAAGAATGTATGTATTGATGGCACTGAGACTCGAATTTTATTCATTTTAATTAACTCACATTTTATGTTAATTGTTATAAACTTTTAATGATTAGTGTTAAAAAAGCAAATAAGAATTATCTATGTAAATTCGATTTCTCTCTATATTATCAAAGACCACTATATTTCTTGGTTAACAATATGTAGAATTAGGTAATTTGCATTGCAATGTATATCTAACGATGATCAAGTAAAAATTTCATCGCTAAAAGGTAATACTTTATGGAAAATTTTCAATAGCAAACTTTATTTTGGTCATTCAAAGTACTCACAAAAAATAAAAATAACAATAATTTTAGGCCTTTTATGAACCTCATTTTTTTGTCGTTGAAATGCATTAATTTGGCAACCAAATTTTGGTTGTTGTAACACATTTCTGTTGTAGTCATAAACCCATAAAAAGTTAAGGCTGATTGAAATAAAAAATACCATTGATTGGATGATTATTTAAGGCCATAAATAGATCTCCAAAGCTTGCAAACTTTGCGCTCCTGATCTTTAACAATGAATCCTACAGGTTGTTGCAGTAGATTTTTTCATCTAATTCTCCATTGAAAAAAGTAGTTTTGACATCTATTTGGTACAAACATTCTGTAGACACCTATTTTTGTCCCTTAAGTTGTCCCCTATTTTCCTTTTAATTTGTCTCTCAATTTTCTTTTAATTTTTTCTTTTTAATGTCTTTTTAACCTGCTATTTGATTTTCTTTTAATTTACCCTTTAATTCCTTCTTAATTTATGTTATGATGTTTAATTATGCGTTTTATGCTTTTGAAATACTAAGAATGAGTTCTAATATTATTGAATTTTTAGATTTAAAAAAAAATTAATTAAATTATTATTAATTAATTAATTATTAATTAAATTAGAAATTAAATTAATTAATTGGTTAAAAAAAATTAAAAAAAAAAAAAAGTTCAGCGCGTGAACACACATAGCATAAAAAATCAGTCTAAAGTGGAAAAAAAAAAATTTTCTGCAGAGAAAATTTTCTTAAGCCTAAAAAACCTGCCAAACATCCAACTTTGAGCCAAAATTCCATACGATATCAGAGGAATTAGACTAAACTTAAAGAAGAAAAATTGTAGAGGGTTCCTCGGGCTACAACTTCTCTTTGTAAATCTTAAGAAAAATCGTCCATTTGGAAGGTCAAAAACGTGGTAGAAAACGGCTATTGGTCCAGAGGATCTGCAGAAAAATTTCAAAAGTCTGAAAAATTTTCTAGATAACCAACTTTGAGCCAAGATTTCAAACGATCGGAGTGGAAGTAGACTAAAGTCAAAGAATAAAAATTGTAGATAGTTCCTCGGGTTACAACTTCCCTTTGTAAATCTTAAGCAAAATCGTCCATTTGGAAGGTCAAAAACGAGGTAGAAAAAGGCTGCTGGTCCAGAGGATCTGCAGAAAAATTTCAAAAGTCTGGAAAATTTTCCAGACAACCAACTAGCAACTTTGAGCCAAGATTTCAAGCGATGTAAGAGGAACTGGATTAAACTCAAAGAATAAAAATTGTAGAGCGTTCCTGGAGGTACAACTTCTATTTTCAAACCCGAAGCAAAATCGTTCATCTGGTGGGTCAAAAGTGTGGCGGAAGAAGGCTGGTAGTCCACAAAAATCTGCACAAAAAAAAAGAAAGTTTAGAAAAATTTTATTTCCATTTTACTCCTCCAGATTTCAGTTTTTTTCATTTTAGCCCGAGAATATTTTCTTAAATTACATTTAGGCCCTTCTGATAGGGCCCACTTGATGCCACGTCATTGATGACGTGGCACCACCATATTGCGCCACGTCATTGATGACGTGGCACCACCAGATTGCGCCACGCAGCGATGACGTGGCATTTCAAAAAAGAATTCCAAAAAATTTCAGAAAAAATTTTATTTGCGTTTTGGCCTTCCAGATTTCAGATTTTTGCATTTTTAGCCCTCAAATAATTTTTTAATTTACATTTAGGCTCTCTTAAGGAATTTTCTTTAATATTACTATTTTTTTTCTCTTCAAATTTCTTCCAAATTACATGTTTTATGTCAATAACCACCAATTTTTACTTTGATTTCTGTTTGGCATTTTAATACGTTTTAATTACCCTTTGATTCTGAAGTGGGCCCTATCAGAATTGCCCTTATGAGTATGAAATTGTACATAGACTTTGATCAACAATGGACATGTTTTTTGATTAATTGATTTTGTGATGATTGGTGCTTTATTTTAATGTTTATTGGTCTCAATATAATATTTATGCCTTATCTTACTTGTTAAATTATGTGAATTTACTCTTTTGCCCTCAAATTGTGGATTAGTTGCACAACTAGACGTTAAATATTTGAATCAAATTCAAGTTGGCTCTTATAGTGGACCCAGGCTAAATCTACCTGTCAATGTTAATATTTACCATTTATTTTCGTTTCCTCATTAACATGTACATATTTTATTACTTTTAAACTATCTCAAAGCACACATATGCTACAAAGCCGGCAATAATGAATACTAAAATTGAAAAGGGAAACGCAATAAAATCACGCAACCGGTCCAACGCCGGGTAAAGTGGGTACCGAGGGAAATTCAAATCCATCCCAAACCTTCCCATTTTACAACAGGATTCCCGAACTCATTTTCTTGAGTTACGTGGACCAGGAGTCAATCTAAACTAGGGTTTATTTTCTTTTTAAATTTTTATGTATTTTGTGTCCCGAGCTTGCATTCAATCACCTATTTCACGAGCACCACACGTTAGCGACGGTGCCGGTCCCACCGGTGCCGTGCCTATTTCGGTATGCGCGCGGTAAAGGGGCAAAAAGAGCGCGACAAATTCCATATCCAAATGGGCAATAATAGCCAGTATAAAGTGAATTGAAGCAAACCTCACAATAGGCGAAAAGGTTTCGTCATAATCCATACCCTCTTATTGAGTATAGCCCTTAGCCACTAAACATACCTTGAATCTTTAAATAGATTCATCTATCTTCCTTTTAGTTTTTATAACCCACTTGTTCCCAATAACTTTACGCTTTAAGGGTAGATCAACCAAATCCCAAATATGATTTGTTTTCATAGACTCCATTTCCCTTTTCCATTGTTTTTTATTTTGATGAAAGTGCATCTTCAAGTGTTTTAGGCTCACTCTAATCTAGTAGAGCTATCATAAAAGCTTCTCCCCCCAATCTCAAAACAGCAACGAGGAATACTTTTACGATTGCTTCTACGTAACTGTCAATTTTTGAAAAAATTAAGTTATCTTATGGCATTTCACTCCCACTTGGTTTAAGACATTGAGGAATTTCCTCTTGTCTCACAACAAGTTGGGATGCAAACCTCATTAGAATCTTGCATTTCATACAAGAGAATGTCTTTATCAATTTCATCCCTCAATGGAAATTCATTTTCTAAGAATGTGGCATCTCTTGATTCTAATTCAGTTATACTTCTATCTATGTGTTCTCTAATGAACACATATCACTTTAAATGTTCTCGGTACCTTACAAAGATACATTTCTTTCATTTGGGACCCAATTTTTCATATATATGGTTAGGATCGTGAACATATGCTGCAGACCACCAGGGTCGCAAATTACTTAGATCACATTTTTGACCTGTCCAAAGTTCATAGGGAGTAGAAGTAATTGATTAAGATGGCACACAGTTAATAACATCGGTAGCAGTCAATAAAGCATCTACTCAATAAGAGATAGGCAAATTTGCTTGCACCATCATTGACCTTTTCAACCATGTCCAACAAAGTTTTATTCCTTCTTTCAGCAACACATTTTGTTGCGGAGTATTAGGAATAGTCAATTGCCTCTTTATTCCTTTTTCATCACATAGATCATTAAATTGATCTGACAGATACTCACGTCCATGATTTGTCCATAATGATTTAACCATTTTTTCTAATTGATTCTCAACCATATTCAAATATAGTTTAAAACAATCCAATACTTCTAACTTATGGGAGATTAAATAAATATGACCAAAACACGTAAAATCATCAATAAAAATGATGAAATATGAGGCTCCATGCCTTGCCTGCTCATTCATTGGATCGCATATATCAGAATTGATAATTTGCAATGGAAGTTATGCTTTGGTTCCTTTACCAAATGGTTTTCTCATTGCTTTTCCAGCTAGACAATACTCACATATTCGCAAGCCCACTTTTGAGACACTGCACAAAGTCCTGTTCATTCTTTCTTGCCAATATGGCCAAGTCTAGCATGCTAAACATTATGCATACATATGATTGCTATTACAAGATTGCTATTAAAAGATGCAATCAAAGAAAAACAAGCACAGTCATAATTTTCATCATTTTGTACTACATGTAGTACAAGAAAATTATACAAAAGATGAGTGGAACCAACATATTTAATGCCATAATAAATATTTACATAACTACCATAAAGATACATATCAAAACCTAAATGTGAAAGAACAGTAACTGATACTAAGTTATGTTGAATATCTAGTGCATATAGCACATTATGTAGGGATAAGGTATGACTACCTTTCAAAATAAGTTTACAAGCGCCAATGCCTTTGACTTCAACTCTGGCATTGTTTCCTATATATATCCACTTTGAATCAATAGGGATTCAGTGATATTCGACAAAAGCTCCTCTGTCTCTAGCTACATGGTCTGTGGCTCCTGAGTCAAAAGTCCATAAAAGATTCAATTGATCGAGCATGACAGTGCTAGAAACAAAACTGTAATACAAAGGAGAGAGCAAGATCAATTATACCTTGTTCGACTTAGTGCATTCACGAGCATAGTAGCCTAGTTTGCCACAATTATAACATAATTGATTGCTTTTGTCCTTTTCTGACCACCGCGCTTACTTCTCTTGCAGTGAAAAGTTTGAGTCTTTTTTAACTTAGGAATAGCTTTCTTGAAGAACTTCTTGTTCTTATTTCTTTTGGAGTTTGGAGGCTTACCTGAGCTGGATTCAGCAACACAAGCTTGACCGAAACATGCATCTAGAAAAGTTTTGATGCAAGGATTGTAAGTCATGTTGACTTTCATGTGTTACCAACTCTGGGGAAGCGACCTGATCACACTTGTACTTGTTGCTCATCAGTCATATTATATCCAGTTGACTTCATCTCATCAATCATGTTTGACATTTCTCTCAGATACTATTTCATCGAGCGATGTTTTTTCACATGTGTCAAACTAGATTGTAAACTGTCTAAGCTTAGTAGATGAAGTTACTCCAAACTTCACTATCAAAGCAACCCATAGTTCATGACACAGAAGTTTTGTACCCCTCGTACTCAACTATTAGATCATTTTGCATATTGCTAAGAAACGTAACGCAAGCATTCGTATTTTTCTTTTTCCATACCTAATAAACCTCTAGATCTCTCTGATATTGAAAGGTATCACCATGTTCTGGTTCTTCTATGGTATGATAGAGAGTTTCTAAATATTCTTGTTCTTCACGAATATATTGAACACAACGATGCCAAACATCATAATTATCACCTTTCAATTTCTCTCCCTTGTTTAATTTAGCCCAATGTTCTTTGTAGCAGAAGTCATTTTTCTACAAACTACATATAGACATAGGCACAAATAAATGCAAGCACTGATTATATTTGACATATTTAACTTTGTCGTAGAAATATCATTGAAATAACAATTATTAGACATGTAATACAAAATCAAAAGTGAGCAATGCCCCTATCATCTCTTGTTAACTAAATATCTATATAATATTATTTCACTATATTTCTGCTAAGTTTTGGGCAGCAGTCTTATATAGAACTCAACCAACCATTTGCTCCTACTCGAGCAAAGATTTAATTATATGTGGCATAAAATTCACACATAGATAAATTATTATAGCATGCCCAAAACAAATTACCAGTATTAATATATGCCACAATTTTTCAAGGATAAATAATTCAAAGAAATATTTTTCTTCAATTAATATAAAATTTAATTTATCCTTTAATTATTCATGAATAAAATGAATAAGACATCTCCTAATAATAATAAACATATTGATTGAACGTGTATGTGATTTCAAAGAATATAACACAAACAAAATATTACAAAATTTAATTTAAGCCGAAATTCAATTTTTTTACAATTTCATGAATAACATAATATATATCACAAAATTAGGACAAAATAAAACATGTCCAAATATTCAAAATTTGCAATATTCATATAGAGCATAAAATCAAAAAAAAAAAAAAAAATTCAAGATCATATTTTTTTATTTTCCTTTGATTTTCTATGATTTTTCAAAGGAAAACTACTTTTCCTAAATATTTCATATTTTCCAAATTTTTTTTTAAAAAAAAAAAAAAACTTGGCCCATTCTCTGATGAGGCATGTGGGCCATACGCGCCTTATTCCTCATCAAAAACCGTCCATTGACAAAAAATTTCAAATTTTGTACCAAACTTTAAACTCACTTTTCTCTCAATCCAGACGTCCATTTACTACGTATAATATAATGTTGGAAAGCTCTTTTCGCATAGAATAAGAATATGTAAAATTTACACCTTCATGCTACTCATGAATCACATAAATTCAAATAAAAGTTAGGTTTTAAGAAAGAAAACCTCGTTTCTCTCTCTATGGTGAAATTAATTCACTAAATTTTACAAGCAAGCTCAAATACTAAATAAGAACTTATGTTTGTAATTTCACGGTACGAAACCTCTTGTGCTCAAAGTTGCCATGAGAGAGCTTTTCTCAAACTCTCATAAAAATCAAACAAACCCAACACTTCTAGACATGAATTTCAAATTCGTATAACACATAAAAGCATGAACTCAGTCATAGAAAACTCTAATACCAATCTAAGAAAGTTACTTCTTGTCTAGAGCTTTTCGATCGCAGCGAAATTTTGAATCTTTTTAGACTGGATCACATACTTAGGTTGGTGCAAATTCACAAACAGAAATCACACCATTTCTACAATCCAAATTCTTTTTATGATTTTAAGAGAGAGATTGGAGAGAGAGCTTCAAATTCACCTTTTGTAAGAGCTCCTCAAGCTCTATATATAGAGATAAGGTTCTATCATCTTGGGAGAAAAGCTAGATGTGGAAGAATGAGGTGGAATCAGGAGCCTGGGGTGGTGACACCACCAATTCTGTATTTGATTAATCACCTTTTTGTTTCATTACTATGTCTCATTACTCATCTTCTTTTTTTTTTTTTCGATTGATTCAGCCCATCATGGGCAACTCACCCGTTTGTTCCTGTATTCATAAATTTCAATCAGGTTTTGTTTGTTTATGCACGAATGAAATACAACTAGTTTGATGTATAACTCAATCCTCAATTAGCATATCTGAGCAATATGAGGGGAAAAAAAAGCACATATGTGTTCTTATCCTTAATTTGATGCATATAAATCCTCAATTAGCAAATATGCCCTTCTGAAATAACTCCTCTTTCCCTATTTAGTTTCCTAACCCTTGTAGAAAGGTCAGAATGCACATTGGTGATTAATAATTTATTCTCCCGACAAAAACCTATACACATAAAAAAGTGACACTCCATTAATTCTATTAATTCTCCCAAATAAAAAAAAAAAAAAAAAAAAACACAACAACAACATCAATCATATTACTGAAATCTTCAATTGATATCAAATGAAATCCAAATAAAAGTGCACACATCAACAAAAAGCTCAAAAAAAAAACAAGATGAAAAGACAAGATATATACCCCTTTTACTCCCTCGGTAGCATTCTCAAACTTCTCCAAAGTCAAATTATCATCGATCGAAACTTAGTTTGAAGGTCCAAATTCATCCATGGAGACTTTCTCCTTATATGATGCAATCTTCCCTCTTAAAGAAAATGTCAACTGGCCCATCAATATCTTGATACACCATGGTTGGAAGAAAAATCAATGAGAGACAAAGAAGAGATTTATAAGAACAAATCGTCGACTAAAATTGGGGAGAAGAAGAAATGTCAAGAATTAGGGTTAAAGATGATTTGTGTGATTTTCAGGCTTTTATTAATTAAAAAGATCCGATTTTCCTATTTAACCCATTAAGGTTCCGCGTATTGGCCTGGATTTACTCCTTTCCACCGTTTCCTCACCAAAATGTGAAGAAATGGATTTGATCTAGAATGAAAGGCTATTTCCATACTAGGCTCCCAAATTCACTTTCCTTGTTATTTTCTTTTGCACCTAAGCACAACAAAACAATTTTTAGGGAAAGTGTTTCCATTTCCTCACCTTTTTCCTAGAACCAAATAGACCTTAGTGAAACAAAATATAGTAGTATGAGAGGAAATAAATAAAGGATATTTTTGGGATGTGCGTATTTTTGTGTGTCATCCAGGAGAAGATTGGGGGGTCTTGGCTTGTGGTGGGATAAAAGTTTGTCAGTTTCTCTTATTGGCTACAATAATAGATTTATAGATGTTGAGGTAGTGGACAGCCTTAGAAGTCTTCCATGGAGACTAACAAGCTATTATGGAGAACCAATAGTTCACCTACGGAACAAGCCATAGATAATCTCTGGTTCTTATTTGATCGATGATTGCTTCCTTGGATTTTCTTGGAGATTTTAGTGAAGTATTGTCTCAATCTAAATTTAGAGGATGGAGTCTGAGGGTTGAGTGGCAATTAAAGGCTTTAGGAAAATTTTGGAGCACTATGAACTAAATTATTTGAGGATTGTGGGTTTTGATTTTACATGGTGGGATATACAAAATGGACCAAAAAAGGTCCATGCACGACTGGATCATGCATATGTTAAATCTGCATGGAGTGACCTATTTCCCAACACAAGCATTGCACATATTAGTACTCGTTGTTCTGATTATCATGTCTGCTATAGTGTTAAAGCTTAAGAACAGCAGGTTGAGGAGTGGTTCTACATAGAAAATTAAGAAGTTTAAATTTGAAGCAATGTGGCTTAGGTTGAACGATTGTGAAGACATAGTTAGGCAGGAATGGGGCCCTAAAGACATGCTTAGGCAGGGTTATTAGCTTCTCAGAAAAGATGGAGAACTGCAATGTCTGATTGGCTAGGTAGAACAAGTACTCGTTTGGTAACATTAAACATCAGGCTGAAGTTATGTGCAAAAAGATTGATTTGGCTCAAGAACAAAGTATTAGAAAGTATGTGGGTTAAGATTTGAGCAAATGGATAAATGAATTGGAAAAACTACTTGATAAGGAAGAGCTGATGTGGAAGCAGCGGGGGAAAGCTCAAGGTTGAGGCATAGTACCAAGTCTTTCTATGCTAATGCTTTGAGAGAAATTTCTAAAATCGTGCTTCTTTTCAAAATTGTTCTTTTTTTATACCTATTTCAAAATGTAATTCCGGACCAGCTATCGTACTTAATGTGAGTTTCAAAAATTTTTTTTTTTAAAATATATATATATATATATATATATATTTGGAATTGACCTCGCATTCGGAGAATGCGAGGTCAGTCGGACCTTTATCTTCTGCGAAGCCACGCCTGGCCTCGCAGAATATCCATCCCCAAATTAAAAAAAAAAAACTCTCCTCCTCCTCCTCCTCCTCCTCTTTCCTCCTCCTCCTCCTCCGTTCTACCACCATCTATTTTTCCTCCCCTCTACAACAATCACCACCTCCATTCCACCACCACCACCACTACAACCAACACAACCACCGCCACCGCCACCCACCACCAAAATATTTCAGGTAAATTTAATTTTGTTATGGAGTCCAATAATTTTAATTAATATATTTTTTTAATTTTGTTTAAATAATTAATTTTGTTAATGTAAATGTTTTATAAATATATTTGTGTTGGTAGTTTATATTTTTTATGTTTTTGTATTTTAGTTTAATAATATGCTGCTTTGATTATATCCCCTTTTTTTTAAACCTTTTGAATATTTAGAGAGAATGGTCTTTGACTCGGGATATATGTTGTAGGTTTGGTTTCTGTTGATTGCGGTGAAATTTGTGGTTATATTGTTTGTTATACTGAAATTGTGGTTAGATTGTACTACGTGCGAGGTCAATTTTTTTTAAAAATTAAGAAGACCTCGCATTCGGTGAATGCGAGGTCTTCTAAATTTTTTTTTTTTTTTTTTTTTAAATAATTTCTGGAATTCGCATTCACTAGTCCAGAACTGCAATTTGGAATAGGCATAAAAAAAGAACAATTTTGAAAAGAATCACGTTTTTAGAAATTTTTCAATGCTTTGAATAGGCAAACTACGAATTTCATTAGAGGCTTGAGAGATTAGGGGGATTCCTGGTGTAATAGACCTAAAGAGGTAGAGACCATTATCATGGAATATTTTTCAAAGCTATTCACTTTGGAGAAGCGGGATGAGAAATGAGATGAATGATATGCTTATAAAACCATATTCAGAAAAGGAAATCCATCTAGCTCTACTCTCAAATATTTCCCTTACAATCCTTGGGATATGTCCTTGATTTTTTTTATCAAAAGTTTTGAACATTTGTTAAAGCTAATGTCTGTAAGCATGTTTTAAATTTTCTGGCATTTAAGATAGTATGTTTAATTATACTCATATGGTTCTCATACCCAAGTGTCAAAATCCAAACTATTTCCAAATTTCGCCCCATTAGTCTGTTTAATGTTTGTAGGATATTGGGATGATATATTGATGCCATTTTATCAAAAAATCATAGGGAACATAATCATGACAAGAAGGATTCTCCACGATATAGGAAGAGCATCGTTTACCAGTTAACATTTTATTCGGTTCGTGGAAGTTGGGTTGTCATGTGATTTTGTTAACAAATACTACACATAAACTAATGTGGTCTGGCATCTTTAGCATATTATTATGATGTAATTGAAGTACATTTTAATCTCTCTTTAAAAAATTTTCTCATGCACTACAAGGTCAATCTCATTATTTCACAACAATTATACAAATAAGAGGTGACCTTGTTGTCAAGCAATATTCATAAATGGCTTCGAACCAACTGAAGGAAGGAGTACAACTCGTAATAGTAGGATTCTTTGTCTAGGAATCTGAATGAGTTGTTATATGTTCTGTCAAAGTTTTTCAATGGAATATATAAGTTTGTATACATTTTGTTAAATATTTTTTATAATTGTGTGAATTAGTGGAAGGCGCCTTGTTTTATTATTTTCAAATTCGTTTTACTTTGTTTTTAATTTTTCTTTCAAAGGGGTAACGAGAGCTATATACAACTAAAACTATATCGATTGATTGATAATTTAAGTTATATATATATATATATATATATTCTCACCTATATCTAATTTCATTTACGTAAGTAAAATAACTACTCACAAAAAATAAGGTAAACAAACCATTTCCATTATGTAGAAAAAAATAACAAAAACAAAAAACAAAACTAATATAGAAATAGAAAAAGAACTATTAGTAGTAGCCAAACATAACAAGTTCTTGGGGAATGATCCGAATGATGAGGGGTTGGGTTCACGCCAATTGTTACTCTAGCATCGGGTATGTAAGCTTTAAAGGTGGGAGAGACTACTATTCGATCAAGTTTGGCTTGATATGGAGGACGTTCTCCGCTCGAGTATGTGTACTGTCCCACTAGTGTAGGTAGATCTTCCAGATTATACTCTTGAATGAACTTCTCATATTCTTTCTTATAGTCTATCTTTCTTTTTTTCTTAGATTTTTTAACTTTGTTAGTTGTTGATGAGGTGGCATTCTTTGGAATTTTTCTCATAAATGTTGACTCCATATCTTCTGGGATGAGGTTAAAATCCCCTACAATGCACCATGGTTTTCCCTTTATGCAATTGCATCCAAAGGCTTGTGTTGCACTTGTTGTTGCAAATTCTATGTTTATTCCTTCATGGCAATCTGCATATAAATTAGTGAGTACCCAGGGGTCATCTCCATTAGGCTTCGCGAAACGGCAAGACAAATAATTATCTACTACTGGTCAACTACTCTCTCCATACGAACACTATCATCCCAAGTAGTCAATACTCCTCCTGAATTTTTTTTCTTTGCATCTATATGTGCCCATCCCATATTTGGTTTGTTCCATATATTACTAATAATTTCAGTTGTCACTTGACTTAACTTAGTTTCTTGTAAACAAACTATATTAGCTTTAGTCAGTCGTACGATACTATTTAATTGAACTTGATTAGCTACCTCATTGATGCCATTCACATTGTAACAGAGAAGACGGAACCTGTTTCCTGTCATTTCTTTGTAACTTCAATGTATTTAGGTTTGGATGGTAAGTTCATAATATAGAATTAGTATAACAAATGTCTTCATCTCATATGTACATTTAATTTAAGGAGAAAGGATAAGAATCTATTATATCTAACATTTTAAAAGCTTTATTGTCGCGATCTGAAGTATAAAGTGAGATATATAACACTAACATTAAAATATTTCATATTATGTTTGAGATTTTAGAGTATATGAATGATGCAATATTGATGGGTTCTAGATGAAACCTTTATTTATTATATTTTAAAATTATTTGCAATTGTTGAATCTAGATAATGTTTGCGTATTAAAATTTTATTTTCACTATACACATATCGTATTGTATTGAAATATATAATTATATACATGAAAATATTCAAAATATTATAGAAAATGTAACTTATATAATTCTTGGAAATGAACAATTGATTTATAACTATAAGGAAACATGTATATATACCATGTCATAAAAAAAAACAATATAAATGAATATTATTGATGGATAATTATATTTTAGTATTTTTTGTACCTTATAAAATACCTATGCGATTTATTTAATAATTGAACAAGAATTCTTCTTATTTACAAAATAAAATTATATCATATTCTAAATACACAAAAAAGCTAGAATTGCATATAAAAAAATTGAACTATTTTAAATTCATACATAAAGCCTCTATGATGAAAATTTTCAATGAGACTTACTTGTCAGACTTCTTTAATTCTTGACTATAATAAGCTGTCTCATCTTAATTTCATCACTTTTTTATTGCTAAGATTAATATGAGTATACTTGTTATTAACACAATTGAAATATGAACCAAAGAATCCAAATAAATACTACATTTGGTTCAGATTTCTCAATTTGACTCCTATAAATTGATTTAGTTAATTAAAAATATAACATCCACATATCATGCTATGTAGATGTGTTGTAAGTGCATATCACACCTTACAATATGCTTTCATTTCTTAGAATTTTTCATGACATGTACACCAGTGTGTACTCTATCGATGTACCATACAACCAATAAGTACCTTACAATGTACGTGTATAATGACTTGCTTCCCTAACTCTTGTTTGGGGTGAGATAAATAAACCAATTGCATAACTAAACTCATATAAGTTTTAAGAATTTTTCAATATATAGTGTCTATGACAGCCTTCTTAAGGCTAATTAACAAACGCACAAAGATAAACAGAATATACTTTGATAACTTTTTTATTTATTAGGAAGTGCAGTACAGTATGAGAGAAACACATACTTTATCTTAGCTGGTCTTGACCCACAATCCACATTGCACATTTAGGCCTTCGAATCATGTGAAACTAATTATAATAACAATTTATGTGCTTTTATTGCTCATCGTGAAATGTTGTGCAGCTGAAATTTCTAAAATGTATTTGTTTGGTTTTGTATAATATTAGCTTAGTAACAAAATGGATTTCATTTACACAAAAAAGATAATATTGAATAGTAATTTATAACTGTAATTACGATTGAATTTTCAAATCAAGCAAAAATCAAGACAAAATGTGTTATCGAAACTAGGTTGGCCCAGCCGAGTCAAAACTAGCATTATTTCCCCTTGTTCAGAGTTGTATGCATGACTTTAAAGCTATCAAAACACACCAATTACCACAAGCCACAGAAATGCACTACAACAAAAAAAAAAAACTTTTGCCACAATCTTAATATATGTTAAAAAGTACTTAAATCGTGGGTAACAGCTCTTACCACAAACATTGCTAGGATTTTGGATACATGATAAATATGAACTTTACCAGAAATTTAGGTCCATGGAAGTTATTTTTTTTTACTAGGGATTTGCTGCAGTTTTTATTTTGGTCACCAAAAAAAAAAAAAAAAAAAGTACGGTATATGTAACTAACCATTTTCCACAATTTTAGCTGTTGCAAAAAAATAGTTATAGTGTGCTTTATTCTTCACCATGCTTTATGACCATTGCGGAAAAAAAATGTGGTATATACAATTGATTATTTACCACAGTTTACATTTGATGCAAAAAAGATTTTTTCCATTACCTAGCACCTTGGTTTTAGATTTCTGGAGAAATACATGTTTTTTCAATCTTTTGATACTTTTAACAATTTTCGAACAATGATGAATACAATAATAATATTGGCTTTTGACAAAACGTGAACTTTGGAATACAGACAAACATTGTAAAGCAAATAGATACAATTATGGCTTACATGCAGTGCCAAATGATGAAAATATCCCACCTACCTACACAAAAGTTTCAATTTGGTAAAAAATAACATGTAGCATCTCAAGTGTTAATACTAGAGGTCCAACCATTACTTAAATATATACATTTTCAAATCATAAGAATGTATGCATGGTATTAGAGTCTTTCTAGAAGACATCTAAAACACACAGCTCGTCAACTTGAGATGTCTTCATTCCTCTGTTATTGTACTCTATGTCCTAGAAAATAATGTTTAAATGGTATAGGTTTGAGATAGATAGTGGATCATCATGCTTTAATCAAATTTACGAATAAGTGTGACTACCAAATTTAGTTCGAGTTACCACCAATATGCTCACATGTATCTCATTTTTCTAGGAATTTTCAACCGTAAGAGATTTAACTAAACATCTTTATACAAATAGAAAAATATAATTAAATATCTTAATATAAACATTTTCACATAGCAAAATAATTATAAATAGTGTCTCAAGGACAAATATTCAAGTTTGGGTAGCTTATGACAACGAAACTGAGAGCTACAAATGATAAAGTCAATGACTCAATGTATGAGAAATCCCAAAAACACCCACCATCCCACTGTATAACTTTGCAGAAAACAAAAGAATCAAGAATGCTCATGCTTCAAAAATGACCCACTCACTATTTTTGAAAACAAAAAATTAAGGCCAAAAGTGGACAAATGAAAAGGTTAAATTTGTGGAGAACTACTAAACATAAACTATATGAAAAAAAAAAAGAGAGAGAGATGGATACTCTACCAATCAATATAAAACTATTGATATTAACATGTTACAATTTTGGTACACCATGCAATCATACAACCTACAATAATGGTGCTTAAACTTGATTGCAACCAAAAATTTCTCTAAGTATGATAACGTAAATGAATCAACAAATAGGTCTATTAGAAGTTTTCGGTATGCAATAACAATGGTATTATATAGGTCTGACAAAACAAAAGAAAATGATAAAAAGCCAAAAACAACTTATTTCTTCCACTACAAATTGCCAAAAACAAGAAGAATATTGTGAAGTTTTAAGGTTCTTATCTAATATATTAAGATTTAGTCTAAAAGACTTTACATATAGAAATAAATCATGCATTGAATGCTTTTCAGTCTATTTAATTTTTTTTTTCTTTTGAGATGTCTCTTTCAATTTTTAGCTTAGTTGAGAGTTTCAAATTATAACTTCCAAGAGTTGAGAATAAATAAAACTTTATTACTATTTTAGTAACAGTGGGAAATTAAGCAGTGGCACTTCAAATTTCTAATAAAATTGGTGAAGTTAGAATTTGTAGAAGATTCTAGATCTAGCTTAAACAAACAAATCAAAAGTACTTGATAACTTTAACATAGCATTTCCATAGTTCACAGTTAAATCTTCACTAGTTTGGAAATATTGATTGTTTCTATAAATACCATAGATATTAGATGTCTATTTAGATCATAGTGAATGTCTATGTTATTTGATAAGTCTTATATGTTACATTATTAACTTGTAACTCTAATGTTCATTTGTACTCCTATAAATACACTATATACACTAATCCTAAGATGTACTAGATATGTAATAATTACATTGAATATCTAATTTTTCGTATTTCTTCTCTCTCTTCTCTCACCAATTCTATATATTTTGTTACATCAGATCAACAAGTTAACTTCAATAAATCTGCAATTTTTCTACCCAAACATGAAACAGTTAATTCGACGTCATATACTGGATATGATAGGCATGGTAGAGGTGAATTCTCATGAAAAATATGTTGGACTTCCGTAGGTGGTAGGCAAATTGAAGAAGGAAACTTTTTCCTTGGATAGAGTTTGGAGCAAAATTAAAGGATCGAAGGAAAAAAGTCTTTCCAAGACGGGTATAGAGGTGCTGTTAAAGGTAGATGTTCAAGCTATACCCATGTATTCAATGTCTTGTTTTAGTCTATCAGATTATTGGTAGCTCTATGAAATAGAGTTATTTAATAGTCATTTCAATACATAATTTTGCTAGAATTTGAGTGATTTTGTGTGTTTTAGTCTACGTTTTTTAGTTTTTTTTTAAATTTGTTAGATATTTGTGTTTTTGTTGTGATTTTATGATTTTTATGTGTGGTTTTGTGTTTTGTAGGTTGAAGTTGAAGATTGATCAAGTAAAGTATAAAGGATGTGTGATGTTGGCCCAAAACAACTTAAGAGGAGGGTGAATTAGGTTGTCTCTAAAAACAATTCTTTTAATGTGTTTAATGGAAATTTAAACATTATGCATCAAATAAACACTTAAGCACAAATAATCAAAGATAAATATTCAATCAATCAAAGTTCAAAGACAAATGAGAATAATAAAGATCAAGATAAAAAATTTCAAACTAAACTTCCGAACTCCTCAAGTTTGGAGTGTATATCTACTAGTAGTGCCTCTTTAAAGAAGGTTTGGCAATAACCTTTTTGTACACAAAGTAGGATCACCCTTTACACCAACTAAGTCCCTCTAGTTGAGTCAAAGGGTTTTACACCATTACGTCACTTTTATACACTTGTTATCCCTTTATCCTTAAACTTGAATAAGATCACTTACTAGTATACTCTTGCTTACATTAACTCCCTCTAGTTGAGCCAAGAGTTCTATTCTACTCAAACCAATTCAACCCATTCTATTCTTGCCTATTTCTTCCCAAATTGCTCTTTCAAGTGTTTGTATTGAACGCAGTAGTTATTTTTTTTCATTTTGATGCCCTTTGGCTATTTACAGATGAAAGATTTGTTGAAATTTGAACTCCAATGGTCAAAAAATTAACTATTAAAAAATAGCAGTTAGAAGTTCGAATGGTGATTCGGATGTCCGATCATGTGTCTTACAGCTTCATCAACAGTGTTTTGACCAATCATATGCATCCTATAACTTGACAGAAACTTCTTCATTTCAAGTTCCTTTCTTCAGACAATCTTTACTATTTGATCCTTTTGGTTTCGAATTTATCGTCTCGGACAGTCTTTTGCATCTACATTCGGACAGTTATCTACATTCGAAAGATGTTCTCTTCCTTCAGTGTTCTATGGTCATGTTTTGGCCTGAAACATTTGTACGCTTTCTTGTGTCCTATCCTTGTTCCTTCAGATGATGCTCAACATCTGAACTACCTGTTACTTTAAGATCTTCTTACACACTCAACTTTAAACCATTGAAGGAATTTGTCATCATCAAAATATGATTGGGATTCAACAATCTCCCCCTTTTTTGATGATGATAAATCAACTAGACAATCTTAAAACAACCATAAGAAACGAAGCATAAGATAAGAAGTTTTGTCCATTATTTCTCCCTCTTTTGGTATCATCAAAACACAAGTAGTATAAACCAATTAAGCTCTCCCTGAATTTAAGCAACCATTTAAAAATGTAACTATTTAATAGAAGAGTTATTAAACCATAGTGCATAACCAAAATAGACATATTAGTCACAACAAATTTCATTTTCATTAAGTATCTCCCTCATTCTTTTGCAAGTAATGACTTAATTTAGAAAAAATTTGGGATACTCATAATCAAAAATTATAATGTTTCCATAGATCAATAGAAAATAAGTTTTCATCAACATAAGGAATATGTTTGAATAGGCATTAGAGAAATACATACTTGTTTTCACTAGCTTATTGAGATTGATCAAACAATGTACCACAAATCAATATCAATAGATTGTATGGATATTTTCATTCTTCCCCTCCAACTAACAAAATTAATACCATTAAACATGAGAGATCTAGTAATAGCATGCCCCTTTAAAAACAATACATTATTGGTTCTCATAATAATATTTTCTCAAAAGATAGTTAAACTCAATATCAGAGACCAAGCTTTAATACCAATTGTTGACCCAAAACAGCCTAAGAGGGGGCTGAATTAGGTTGTATCTAAAAATAATCATTTTAATGTGCATAATGGAAATTTAAAATTTATGAATCAAATAAACACTTAAGAAGAAATAATCAAAGATAAATATTCAATAAATCAAAGCTCAAAGACAAATGAGAATAATAAAAATTGAGATAAAGAATTTCAAACCAAACTTTCAAGCTCCTCAAGCTTGGAGTATACATCTACAAGATCATAAGAATTACTAGTAGTGCCTTTTCAAAAAAAATTGGCAATAACCTTTTTGTACATAAAGTAGGATCACCCTTTGTACCAACAAAGTCCCTCTAATTAAGCCAAAGGTAACCTCATCTTTGTGCACTTGTTATTCCTCCACTCTTATACTTGAAAACCACTCACTAGTCAACTCTTGTTCACACTAACTCCCTCTAGTTGAGCCAAGAGTTCTATTCTACCCAAACTAATACAACTCACTCTATTTAAGGGTGACAATTTCAAACACAATACGATAACACGGCACGAACACAATACGATATTTATAGGTTTAAACACGACCCAAATTTATTTGGGTTACTAACGGGTCAACTCGTTAATGACCCAAATTTAAACGGGTCATGTCGTGTCAACCCACAGGTTGATCCGATAACCTGTTATCTTAACGGGTAACCCGACACTTCCCGTTTAACCCGTTAAGATATCGAGTAACCCAAATGACCCGTTAATTAATTGGGGTATTTATAGAAATTTGGTTACACAATAATACACTCTTTAATGGCATATCGTGTCATTCAGGTCAATGGGTTAATTGTAGGTTATCGTATCATAGGGTAAACTAAGTAACTTTTGTATTAGTGTAAAAAGCTTAACGGGTTAATGGTTCATGTCGGGTCAACCCGTTAAGTAACTTTTGTATTATTGTAAAAATATAACAGGTTAACGGGTCGTGTCTGGTCAACTCGTTAATAAATGGGTTATGACACGACATGACACGAATGCTTAATGGGTCGTGTTTGGGTTGAGGTTTTTTGACACGAACCTGATAAGGACCCAACACGACCCATTGACACCCTTGACTCTATTCTTCCCTATTTCTCCCCAAGTAATTTTTACAAGTGTTTGTATTATCTGTAGTAGTTATTCTTTTCATTTTGATGTCCTTTGGCTATTTAAGATAAAATATGTGCTTAAATTTGAGTTCCAATACTAAAAAAACTTCTTGTTAAAAATTAGCCATTAGAAATTCGGACGGTGGTTTCTTAATGAATGTTCGATCATGCATCCTACAACTTCATGAATAGCTTTTCAGACTGTCATATGTGTCCCACAACTTGACAGAAACTTCTTTATTTTGAGCTCCTTTCTTTGGAAGGTCTTCAACATTCGATCCTTTTGGCTTCAAATTCCTTGTCCCGAACGGTCTTTTGCATCCGAAGCACTATCTTTCAGACAGTTATATGCGTCCAAAAGATTTGTTCTTTCTTCAATATTCTCTAGTCATGTTTTGGATGCTCCCCTGCATCCTAGGTTTGTTCCTTCAAACAATTCTCAGCGTCCGAACTACTTGTTACTTTAAAATCTTCTTGCACACTTAACTTTAAACCATTAGAAGGAATTTTTCATCATCAAAACATGATTAGGATTCAACATGTGAAGTGAAGCTGAATTTGGAAAAGGAGATTTTAGGCATGAAGTGTCGTGGCATTCTTTTGCAATTTTTTGTAGTGTCAATGTGTTCGTCTAGATTTTTTGAGAATTTGAGAGTGAAAATGCCACGGTGTTCTCTTCAAGGCAAATCTTACATCCTCGATCGAAATAAGAAGTTCATGATTCTTTCCTTTTTCAAGCTAGAGTTTGGACCCAATTAGTACTTTTTCGAGCTAAGACTTACTCCAAATCCTAGGGGCACCTTCTACCTATAAATACAACATCATAGAACAAATAAGAGAGCCAGTAGCCAATCTAGAGATGACATAACCTTCATAATTTCCACAACTTGAGTTCTTATTTTAACTTAGTCTATTGTTCTTAGTTTAATTTACAACTGTAGTAGATCAATTTTTATTGTTTTCTCAGTAGTTAGGAGAGCCCTTTGAGGTGTATTGAAGTCTTGTTAAGAGGGTTGATCTATGTTCGAGAGGATTTTTGGCATTAGTTCTCTTCGCAGCATTCAATCTTTGAAACATTTAACAATTCATTGCTTTATTTACTTTAATGAAGATGTCTATTTTGATCTCTTATCTTTTAGTTCTTTATTTATGGAGTAGATAATATCTTATTAGCTAGGGATTGATATAGCCTCAACTGTATTCAAAGATTTGATTTATGATTAAAGATGTAATCTTTTATTCCGTGATATTGTGTCTTACTGGTTATAATGTTTTTATATATTCTATCATTGATTTCAACTAAAATTTGTTTGAAAAGATATTTTGGTTCATTATTTTGGTAGTATATTGAATTGATCCAAGATTTCAGTTCATGATAATGAATGCCACAACTATTTTTCATTTGGTTAGAGAGAATATTCGTGATTAGACAAATTCTTGGCTATGCTAGTTGGGTGAAATCAATTTCCCTAGCTTTGCTTTCATTTGAACTTAATTTAGTTGTTTACTTTATCGTTATTGAACCTGGCCTGACTCGACAATTCAACTAGTTAACTAGGTGAACCGTCCACTTAACTAAGCAGGGTTGATGATTCAACCAGACAAGAAAGTATCCGTTGATTTTTCAATGAATCGACAATTGAACCGGAAAATCAAGAAACCCCTTAGTTCAACTGTGGTTCCTGAGTTGCTTCACTTGCTTGAATGCTCTTCAAGCAAGGTTGTAAAGACTTTTGCCACTGAACCAAATTAGCTTATGGTGTTATCTCACCATTTTTTTCTTTTATTATTCTATTTCATTCCACCACATTCTTCTCTTTTAAGTAAATTAACTACCAATTTTTATAAAAAAAATAAAATTATAAATGTCTTGAAATTAAAAAAATATTTAATTTTCAAAAAAAATTAAAGACATAAATTAGCAAAAAAATATTATTTTTTACAATAACAAAATATTCCCCCAAAACATTGTATCCCTAATATAATTTTAAAGATCATGTAAATATAATCAAACATATTTATTTTATGTAAATATAATATTATGAAAAAAGTAACTTTCTAATTAATAATGAAAAAAATTATATTTTATGAACTTGTTTATACTAAAAAACTAATACATAACATAATTTTAATCATATGTCATGTATCTAAAAATTTCAAACTCTTAATATAATTATACAAAATAATATATTTTGCTGGCCAACCAATCGAACCAGTAACTCAATGGTTAAACTAGTAACCCGTTGATTTACTTCTCTTATGGGTCGGGTTTAATAGCTATGATTTTCTGGTTTAATTTAAGTTTTTCATGATCATTTTAGTTTAATTTTGATACAGTTTCCAATTCTTATCTCTCATATAGCAATTGTCTTTAATTGGATTAGTTCATGATATGCACTTTACATTTAATCTTTATATATTCAATCTTCATGAGAATGATAACTCTTACTCAAGAAATCACTTTATTATTTGATCGACTAGTACACTTGGTAGTTTAATTAGCACACATAAATTATGCTAGTGAAGCAAGCCTGAAGAGTGGCTACTGAGAATGCTAGTCTTTTAACCCAAGTTCTAAGAGATAAAATAATTTTCAAGAAGGGGACTTTTTGAATGCATTGATAAGGCGTAATCCTTCCCTAACCTGGAGGGGTATAATAGGGGCTAGAGAAATTTTGAAGTGGTGTCCGAGATGGAAAGTGGGTTTCAAGGATGCTAAATAAGTTTGTCTTAAATGTAGTGTAGTTAAATAAACTTTCATGGGCCAGTCTTTTTGGAATCAAATCCAATCGGGATAGGGGTGTGGTAAAGAAATAGCATGAAGCTAGGTTTCTGTTTGGACTTTCAAAATGGTTATATTCCCTGAGATAGCAGAAATCTTAAATGTGAAGGAAAGTTTGATGGTAGAAAGATAAAAGGCTTACAGGAAAGCTATTTTGGAGGCTGATTCAGCTGAAAGTGTCGAAGCTTTATTGTTTGAAGATGAGAATAACTCTGAAATTGGGGTATTGGTTAGTGAGGCAAGGTATGGTCTAAAATCACTAGGAAATCTAGGAATTGGTTGGACTACATGAAAGAATAATTTAGTAGTTGGTTGTTGGGCACATCATACTAAGCAAATTCATCAAATAGAGAGTTGGACTGTGTTGAACCCTAGTTATGTTAATCATGTTTTGATGATGACCAAAGACCTATCGTACTAATGGTTTGAAAACAAGTGTGCAGAAAAATAGGGAGGTTCGGACGCGAATGATCGACCGAACAAAACAATCAGAAGACTCCACAGACGCAAATGACTGTCTGAAAGACAGAGTTTCGGACGATGGTAATCGACCGATACAAAGAACCTGAAACAGTCTCGGACGAAGAACAACGTCCGATCATATTTCTAGAAGACATTGCTTCGATCGGATGCAGGTTCGGACGCATCCTCGGACGTTAGAACCAATACTCTCAAAGACCGGACGGAACGTCGAACGCAGAGGTTAGCAATGGTCGTCCGAAAGGTCCAACGGTTAATTCGTTCGGACACACACCCACTGTATCGACCGTCCGAAAGGTCCAACGGCTAGTTTTTCAGTAAATAGAAAGTAGCCGTTGCAAAGTTGTTGGAAGTAGATTTTGGGCAACTATATATACTCCCAAGCCTATAAATGCAAAAAAAGTAGAGAGTAGAACTACTGCATTCAATACAAACACTTGTAAAGAAGAGCTATTTGGGAAGAAATAGGCTAAAATATTGTGGATTATATTGATTTGCGTAGTGTAGTTCTCTTGGCTCAACTAGAGGGAATTAGTGTGAGTAAAAGAGTAGACTAGTGAGTGATCTTCAAGTGCAAGAGTGGAGGGATAACAGTGTACAAAAGTGAGGTTGTTGTGTAAAACTCTTTGACTCAACTAGAGGGACTTAGTTGGTGCAAGGGTGAGCCTACTCTGTGTACAAGAAGGTTATTGTCTAACCTTCTTTGAAGAGGCACTACTAATGAAAATACTCTAAATTTGAGAAGTTTGGGAGTTTGGTTTGATACTCTTTATCTCTATCTTTATATTTGTTCTTTAAGATTTAATTGTTGAAATATTTATTATATTCATTTGTACTTAAATGTTTATTTGTTGCATTTCCATTAACCTCATTAAAAAGGTTTGTTTTTTGAAACAACCTAATTCACCCCCCTCTTAGATTGATTTTGGAACCAACAATTGGTATCAGAAATGTGCAATGGTCTCTTTATTTTACTTAAATTGCATTAGAGTAAAGATCATGGCAACCAATAATGTTTTGTTTTTAGAGGGGCATTCTATTACTAGACCTCCCATGTTTAATGTCATTAATTTTATTTTTTGGAGGGATAGAAATAAAATTTTTGTTCAATCTATTGATATTGATTTATGGTATATTATTTGTGAAGGTCCTTTAGAAGCTAATATTCTTCATGTAAATACTCATAGATTAAGGCCTAAGACTATATGTGATTTAAATGCACAAGATAGAATAAATTTATCTTTAAATGCTAAAGCCATTAATATTTTTTATAATGCCTTGGATGCAGATGAGCTTTCTAAAGTAAAAGGTTACAAATCGGCCAAGGAGATATGGAAAAAATTGAAAGAAATCCATGAAGGAAGTGAAGATATAAGAGAGCAAAAGAAGTCACTTCTTGGAGCTAAATATGAATCCTTCGAGATGGAACCTCAACATTGACAAGATGTATTGTAGGTTACAATGATATGGTAAAGGATTTGGAAAGTTTGGGTAAAGAATATTCTTTGGGTGAGAAGAATAGAAAAATTTTGAATGCTTTACCTAAGGAATGGGAACCTAAATCCATTGCCATAGAGGAGTCTAAAAATTTAAATTCTATGCCTATCGAATCTTTGATTAATTCTCTAACCTCTTTTGAATTGAAGATGAAATACAAGGTACAAGATGAGGAGGCAAAAGGGAAAAGAAGCATAGCATTTAAAGCTTCATCAAAAAGGAGAAAAGACTCAAGGAAGCCTCACTTCAACAACTTCCAAATCATTTGGGATGATTGCAATTCGGATCGAGAGGTTGAAGAAGAATATGAAGAGGCTCAAATGGCTTTTATGGCATTTGGAAATAATGAGATATCCTCTAGTTGTGATTCTTGTGATGATTCATGTGATAATGATGATGATGATGTTGAATCATTTATTTTTAAAATGCATGAATGTTTGAAAGAATCATATACTAAGAACAAAGAGTTAAAAATTAAAGTTAATGCTTTATTGAGTGCCAACTCAAAACTTGTGCATGAAAATAAGTCTTTGACAAAAAAAAATGATGTTTTGAAAGAAAAATTTGTTGGAAAAACCAAGATCATGGAAGAACAAGTCTCATTGAAGAAAAGATTAGATGATCTTGATGATATTTTGAAAAAGAAGAAAGAAAATGTTTTTGAAAAAAAAAAGAACTAGAAATATGTTTTTGAACAAAAATTTTATCACCTTTAGAAAAATGATTTGTGCCTTGTTAAATCTAAATCTTCTTTTCATGGCAATAAGGATAGTATTTGTAATTATTGTCATCAACATGGCCATATAAAGAAAAATTGTTATGTTAAAAGAAATGAAAAATTGGGAATAAATTCTATTTAGGTGATTAAGCATGTTACTAATCCAATTGGACCCAAGAAAGTTTGGGTACCAAAACTTGTTGCTTAACTTT
The DNA here is from genome assembly GCA_025175665.1 of Cinchona pubescens. NCBI lineage: Eukaryota > Viridiplantae > Streptophyta > Magnoliopsida > Gentianales > Rubiaceae > Cinchona > Cinchona pubescens. The sequence goes on along the minus strand of JANKKI010000269.1, from coordinate 169,602 downwards.
GCATGTAGGTATGCTTGGAGAGAACCAAGAAATTCAAGATAGATTAAAATGGGTAACATCTAACATAGTTGAACTATGTTCTCTTGAATGTTACTCATTTATGTGATTCAATTTATTTAGAATGCTAGGAAAAATGTATCCCCAATTTGTTTGTCTATAATAAGTCTCTACTTGCAAAAGAAAGGGGTGTTGGCCCCAAAAGCAACCTAAGAGGGGGGGGTGAATTAGGTTGTCTATAAAAACAATCCTTTTTATGTGCTTAATAGAAATTCAAACTTTATGCACCAAATGAAAACTTAACCACAAATGAATACAATAGATATTCAACAATTTAAGCTTAAAGAACAAATAAGAATATTGAGATTAAGAGAATCAAACCAAACTCCCTAACTTCTCAAGCTTGGAGCTTGCAACTACAAAGAGCTTCTTACAAGGCAACTACCAAGTTCACAACTTGAAGTTCAGCCCCTAAAAGTCTCTTCAAAGTAGGTGAGACAATAACCTCTTGTACACAAATGAGGATCACTCTTGCTCACACTATAAAGTCAAGAATTTCCTTTAGTTGAACCAAGAGTTTTACACTCACAACCTCCCTTTGTTACAATTGTTATCTCTCCACTCTTACACTTGAAGAACTTTTACACTTCTAAGCTCTTTTCACACTACCTACACTATTACAACACTTGTACCCACTATTTCTCCCAAATAGCTCAAGAATTGTTTGTAATCAATATAGAAGTCTTTTTAATTAATTCAAGTTTAGGGGTATTTATAGTTGCCAAATATCTGCTTCCAACAACTTCCCAACGGCTATTTTCTGTTTACTGGAAAACTAGCCGTTGGACCTTTCGGACGGCCGATGCAGCAAGAATGCGTCTGAACAAACTAGCCGTTGGACAGTTCGGACGGCCCTGCTAAATCCTACGTCCGACACTGCGTCCGTTCTCTGAGGGTATTCGTTCGGACGTCCGAGGATGCGTCCGAACATGCGTCCGATCGAAGCGAAGTCTTCTGGAAAATGATCGGACGCTGTTCTTCGTCCGAGACTTGCTTCAAACATTCTTTGTGTCGGACGATTACCATCGTCCGAAACTCTGTCATTCGGACAGTCATTTGCGTCCGTGAAGTCTTGTGGTTGTTTTGTTCGGACGATCATTTGCGTCCGAACCTACCTGTTTTTCTGCACACTTGTTATCAAACCATTAGTATGATTTGGTCATCATCAAAACATGATTAACATAACTGGGGTTCAACAACATAATTTCTTTTTATGCTTCATATTTTATGGTTGTTTTCTTAACTTATGCTTTATATTTTATGGTTGTTTTTAGAATTGTGCAATTGATTTGTCATCATCAAAAAGGGAGAGATTGTTGAACTCCAGTTATGTTAATCATGTTCTGATGATTACCAAATCGTACTAATAATTTGAAAACAAGTGTGCTGAAAAATAGAGAGGTTCGGACGCAAATGATCATTTGAGCAAAACAACCAGAAGACTCCACGGACGCAAATGACTGTCTGAAAGACAGAGTTTTGAACGATAGTAATCGTCCGACACAATGAATCTGAAACAGTCTCGGACAAAAAACAGCGTCCGATCATATTTTCAGAAGACATTGCTTCGATCAAATGCAGGTTCGAAAGCATCTTCGGATATCCGAACGAATAACCTCAGAGAACGGATGCAACGTCGGACACAAAGGTTAGTAGCAGCCGTCTGAAAGGTCCAACGACTAGTTCGTTCGAACGCACACCCACTGCATTGGCCGTCCAAAAGGTTTAAATCCAACAGCTAGTTTTTCAGTAAATAGAAAATAGTCATTGGAAAGTTGTTGGAAGTAGATTTTGGGCAATTATATATACTCCCAAGTCTGTAAATGCAAAAAAAGTAGAGAGTAGAACTACTGCATTCAATACAAACACTTGCAAGAGTTATTTGGGAAGAAATAGGCTAAAATATTATGGGTTAGGGAATTAGTGTGAGCAAGAGTATACTAGTGAGTGATTTTCAAGTGCAAGAGTGGAGGGATAACAGTGTACAAAAGTGAGATTGTTGTGTAAAACCCTTTGGCTCAACTAGAGGGACTTAGTGGGTGAAAGGGTGAGCCTACTTTGTGTACAAGAAGGTTATTGCCTCACCTTCTTTGAAGAGGCACTACTAGTGGAAATACTCCAAATTTGAGAAGTTTGGAAGTTTGGTTTGATAATCTTTATCTCTATCTTTATATTTGTTCTTTAAGTTTTACTTGTTGAAACATTTATTTTGCATTTCCATTAGTCTCATTTAAAAAAGGGTTTGTTTTTTGAAATAACCTAATTCACCCCCTCTTAAGTGGTTTTTGGGGCCAACAGACTAAGAGTCTAAAATAGCTCCACACTTTGTGGAAAGTTTGTTGTCAACAGAACCAACTTAGTTTTTTTCCAGTTTGTTAAAGTTATATTGGAGAAAATATTTGATGTCTTCATTTGGCTATCAAAAAAAGCAATTACATAAATAGATAAGAATATGGTCCTCTCGTCAGATAAGAACATGTACTTTAATCTCTTATAAAATAACGTTCAATTTAAGCATTACATACCACTCCTAACAAAACCTAATTAGTAAGGTAAGTTTCAAACTTAACTATAACAACTTATAGTCCATACTCAATCTACTACTGTCATTATTATAAGCTATCTCTTTGGAAAAACCTTGCACAGAGCCAAAGATTGAAGCACCATAGAGATTAAATCTAATATTAAAATAAACATGTCCCTCTCATTTTTTTTAATAACACAAACTACTACTTTTGCTCAAATGGTTCAATTATGATTAAATAGGTAACCAGTAATTATTTAATATTGTGCAATTATTTTTCAAGCAAATTAGATTCTTATATCAATATGCACATGAAAAAATAAAATATTTCTCAATTTAGAAACTGATTTGTTAGTTTAAAACATTCTTTGTTCTTATATCAAAAATTTTTTAGTTAATTGAGGCTTTTTCTAATAATTTGCATGTTTTACTTGTTTACCATTCAATCTACTCTATACTTTTATCCATGCTAAAAATTCTTACTCCACTCTTGACTAAAATAAACTTGATAATAGAATGAGTTTTGAACGACGACTTTCACAACTAACTTACTTTAAAGTCAAGACACTAATAAGTTGACTTCAATTTTGGTTTGTGTTGAAATTATGAGTGTGATTAGGTTATAATTTAACAAATAGATAGGAAATGTGAAGGAGTCATAAAAGCACATCAAGGAAGCTTGATGAATATCATGTTCAATCTTAAATGAGAAAGTTTGAATCATAATATCCTGTTCACTCTTAAATTAGTTATTCGATCAGAGCTTCTTAGTGAACTTCTAGTAATTATTCTTTTGTGCATTGAAAAAGATAAAGACGGCAAATGAAAGCTTTCAACTGCAAAAGGTGGCCAAGATGCTTAATTGTAATTGTTTGTTGCTACATACAACAATAGTGTCAGGTAATTGGCTAATTTTCTTTTGGGAAAATTCATTTGTGTTGGAGAGTAAGGACTTTCCTAATAGGTTATTTACTTGGAATAGTTGCCAAATAATTTCCTATTTGTATGAAATTAAGGTTGTAAGATAATTTATTTCTAATTATTACCTAAAGTGGTGATCAAATAATATTCTTTATAAATAAGTGGGTTGGCTAACTACAAAAAAACAATACAACAGGAGAAAATTACAAGTTAGGAGTCATCAATACTATACTTGTGGTGAGAGTGTTCTTGGGGGTAAGAGAGGTTATACAAGCTAGGGCTTTGGGATTGAAGTTGTATTCTTATTTGACATTATGGGTATTTTCTCTGACAATAAGAATGAGGTTTCTCTCTATAGATGTAGGGTTGGAAATTAAATCGAAACATGTAAAATCTCGTGTTTCGTCACTCATATTTCATGTTTTGACTTATTTGTTATTCAATTATTGTGTTCTTGATTTCAAAATGGTTGTGTTTAATCAGCATTGATCCCAACAAATTAGTATCATAGTTTGGTTCAGTTCTAGTCAACTATTGAGATTAAGTGGGTTAGTGAAAATTTCCATTTAACAATTTAATAAGTGTATATCTCTTTTGACTAGAAGAGTAAAGGAAATCTTTGTTTAATAACGCTTGACAAAAAACTTTGAATGGAAAGGATGGGAAGCCAAACAAGCATGAAGTATGATAAGTGTGAAGAGTTGGATTGAGGTGTGTAAATTCGATTTGACTCTTTGTTGCGAACACAATGGAATTTTGGATTATCTTCAAAAGTTTGTGTTGAAATTGAGAAGGAATATTATGCCCTTTTACTTCATTACTTTGAGGTCTCTAATTCTTACAAAAGTGCGGTAACATTCCTATTGTACGGAAAAGATGCTTTGGAATTCAAGTGTGGTAACATTCCTATTGATGGCCCAAAAGCAACCTAAGAAGGGGTGAATTAAGTTGTTCAAAAACTAATTTGTAACTATTAAGTGATAAAAATTTGAGTGACGTGGATGCAATATGATTAATGATCAAAGCAATAAATGCACAAGTGAAAAGAAAGACTAATAATGAGATTTAGAGAAATCAAACCAAATTCTCAAGCTTCACAATCTTGGGATGCAATTCTACTACTTTGTCCTCTTCAATGTAAATGAAACAATAATTTTTTTGTACACTAAGTAAGATCACTCTTGCTCACACTAATTATCTTTAGTTGAGTCAAAATTTTTAGACAAACTCACTTTTATACAATGATTATCTCTCTACTTTTTACAATTGAAGATCACTCACTCTAACACTTTTTATAATACAACACTATATAAAGCCTAGCCTATTTTTTGCTCAAATAGCTTTTGTAGATGCTTGTATTCAATGTGAAGGTTTTTTATTAAATCAGACTGGTTGACATTTATAGATGCAATAAAATAGCTTCCAACCACCTCCCAATGGCTAAGTAATAAATGTTAAAAAACTAGTCGTTGTAGGTTTTGGATGTCTGAGGTCTTTTTTTTGCATCTGATCAACGATAACACAGAGGTTGAACTCTATATTCAGATGGCCGAGATTGCATCCATTCCTAATCCGAAACTGATAGGTTGTTGAGTCAGATCATCGAACAGTGCAGTGCGTCCAGAAGGTTTAATATTGTCCAGGAGTTGAACAACCTTCGAAAGGTCAGGAGTGTCTGACAAAATTTTCCTCAGATGATATTAAGCATCCGTTCAACACCTCAGAACCCTTACTCTCTACCTGACCTTTCGGACGGTGTATTGCATCTGTGAAAAACTACTTCGAACGAATTCTTGCATCCGCGAAACTTGGTCCCGTTTGAACAATTTTGAGCGTTCGAATGACATTTTATTTTGGATGATGTGTAGCGTTCGAAAACCCTGTAGATACAGCAGAGAAAAAAATGCACAACTTATATTCAAACTATTAGATTGCATTTGTCATCATCAAAACTAAGATTGTAGGTCAACAATATTAATTTGTCGGTTGAATTAATTAGAGACAAGATTGTACTGATTTGGTGTGTAGATCTATTCACAATGTTAATTCGTGATAATTGTCAAATGCGTATGTTTTTCGTTAGTTTGCATTTGATAAAAGAAAAATTCATCAAGATGGAGATTTGTTAGGAAATTGACTAATTTTCTTATAGAAAAATTATTTTGTATAGAGATTAAGTAGTTTACTAATAGATTACTTGTTTCGAGTAATTTTCAAGTAATTTTTTATTTGTAGAGGGTTTAGGTTGTACGACGAATTATTTCGTATTATTACAAAGAAAAACACAATAGGAGAAAAATACAAGTTACTAGCCATGTAGTCCTATACTTATTATGAGAGTTTTCTATTATGATATTGAGAGATGTGATACAAGGGTTTGGTTTGGGATTAAAATTGTATTCTTGTCTGATTGTTTTATCTCATGACAAAGAAATGATTTTTTGTCCGCCTGTTCTTCAAAACCAAGCATTCCGATCTTAACCGCACCCTGCGGAAGAGAAGGTTTTTCAGCTAGAGCTTCTTCAAATTGAGAAGCAAGACGTAGGTTTAGTAATTAAGTGAACCACTAAAGTTTGTGTGTCACTCAAATTTCATGTCGTGGCTTATTTTTTATTTTTGGTGCCAAACATCGAAAAATATTTTCTAGTGTTTTCTAATTTTCCTTTCCTTGGCTGAAAATAACTTACGAAATTTTTAAACATAAGTTATTTTCTAGATAATTCAATAATGACATTAAATTTCAAATCCTTACTTTTATAATTTCATTTATTAAATTTATTTTCATTTTCAATTATTTTCCATTCATTTTTCTCTTTATTGTGGGTTCCACAGTAATGTAGCTATATGCTTATTTTACAAATATATTATACTATGATCTATTTTTGAAAAAAATTATTTTTTTTATTGACCACAATCACTTATAAAGTATTCATTACAATTTCTATAAGTTTTTTTAAAAAAAACTTACATTCATAAAATTTAGGTTGAAAAACCTTAAAAAGTCATATTTTAAAATATTTTTATGTTGTTAACCAAACAACGGAAAATTATATGAAAAATAATTTTTTTTCATATAATATGTATTTTAAGGAAAACATTTTACATCCAAGCAAACGGACCCCAAATTGTTGTATTTTCTATTTTTCAATGGTTATGTGTAATCAACATTGATCCCAATAAATTAGAACCGTCAATTTCTCATGCGACACGAACTCAAATTTTATCGAGTCATTGTGGGTCAACTCATTTATGACACGAAATTAATGGGTTGGGTTGACCCAATAACTCGTTAAGTTACTGAATGAAAAGATTTTGATGAAATATTATCTTGATTATAATTTATTATAAAATGCTTTAACTCCTATTGTGAATAATGAATTTAATATTAGATTATTATCAAACATAATAATTATTTTAAATATCATCTAAAAATTTTCAATAATTTTAATTATGTGTTCTAAGCTGATATGATAACAAAGTTAGTATTAATAATTGCTTAAGTTATTAAATAATTAAAATTTGAAATTTTAATTCAAATGGGTTGCAAGTTATTTAATTTGTCAAATAGGTTAATACATCTTTGTTAGAAGTGAACATGTCAACTATGAACACGACACGATAAGAAACATGCCCCACAGGATATCATACGACACAAACACAATACGATAAGAAATGATCATATCTAACACAATACATAATGACACATCACGACCTATTGTCACCTATAACGAATAGTTGATTGGAGTTACCAAAGTTGAGGAGCAAAACATGACTATATAGTTGTCGTATAACTCTCTTGAAACATGTAGGCAAGGGTACTGATGACTTGTAGGGCACCCAAACGAGGAGCGTAGTGGACTAGCTATGACCAGTAGTGGTGGATGCTTTTGTTTAAGTTTGTTCTTACAAGTAATAATGAACAAAATGCAATGGTATTGGTGTTTATCAAACAAGTTGGCAATTGAATTTGTTCTGCAAATATGCCGATTAAGCCCTAAAATTTGTAAAAAGTGAACCCAATAAGGATATTATGAAATTAATTTAGAAATTAATCGTGAAACTCTAGCAAGTGAACTACATAAATGATAAATCTGATCCTATAGTAGTACGTAATTATGATGCACGATCAATTTGATCCTTTAATGTTGTGTGAATGTGAGTATAATGATGCTGTATTATTCAATAATATTTATTTAATGTTTGGAAAAAAATTAGTTTGGTCACTTTTTTTTAAGATATCAACTAATTTGGTCCTTAAACTATTAAAAGGATCAATTTTGTCTCTCATTTTTTTAAAAAAAATAATCAATTTAAGACTTGTGACGGAATTTATGGGCAAACTCATTAATAACACATAGCAATTTAACGGTTACATGATAATCATTATGTATCACTTGATTTGGTCTATTAATTTGTTTATGATTTCCATCATAAGCCTTAGATTAGGTTAATTTTCTTAAATATAAAGAACCAAATTAGTCTGTTATGATAAACAAGGGATTAAATTGATCGATACTCCGAAGGTAAATGATTAAATTGATCTTTTTCCCTTTAACATTTAGTAATAACATAACATAACATAAATAAATAGTTTTTTTTTTTTTGAGGGTGGAACATAAATAAATAGTTAAGAACTTGTTCTTCTCATCTGTGTATCTTAGTTTTTTACCACTGACTATGAAGGGATTTAGATCTTCTTCATTTAGTTTTCCTCCATTTATTATTCATTTATCTATATTCATATAATTAAAACTTAATAAACTAATATGAACATACCATTAGTTTTATCTTGTTGAGTAGATCATCATATCCAAAATCAATTCATTGGGAAAAATTTCTCCATTGAATTTCAATCACATTTAGACGGTGTAGAAATTTTTAAATTTTGATAAAATGAATATAAAGTGGCTTATCAAGAAATTTTTAAATTTTGATAAAATATAAAGTGGCTTAATCAAACGGTTAAACGTTATTATTTTTTTTTCTTATTTTTACAAGGAATTTTTATAATATATGGTTTCAATTATGAATGGTTTTGATTTTTAAAAATATTTCTTAAAATTTAATTTTTAAGGTAAATGGAGGAACCTTCCATTAACCCCCCAAATAGGAAGATCCTTGTCCACCGTGAAGTTATATGATCAATTAAATAATACCTATCTACTTGAGTTTAATTACCAAGTCTTCTAAATCATGTTTGTCATTAACCCTTATAGGTTAATAGAGCATATGGTTGTATTTGAATCGATCGATTTGAGAATGATTTAAAATCTACCTAATTTTTGGAGGGATTTATAAGACTAAAATGGATGAATTTCAAATTCATCAAAATTAAAAAGTGTAAAATGAAGGATTTCAAATAACTTTCTAATTTGGGTGGATTTGAAATTCATCTATTTTGCGCCTTTACAAATCCTTCCAACTAATGGGTGAATTTCTAATTCTTCTTCAAATCCATTGATCCAAACACAACATATATGTCCTACATTGTCTCCCATATAAGTTAAGAGAGAATGCTTATAGGTCATTTGAATTTATATGTCCAGTAATGTCTCCCATAAAGATAAGGTGCTTCTATCTACTGCATGAGATCCAACATTATGTTCTTTACAAATGGCAAATTTTGGCACTAATAGGTTCTTGAGTCCGCCCAACACATAAAAGGAAGCTAAGTAGGGATGTTAATCGTGTCGTATTACATGTAATTGTGTTTTATAATAAATCCAGTCTAACACTACGTCATTAATAACTGTCTTGTTTGGCTTATTTATTACCATATCATTAGGGGTATTTATGGGCAGGATGTGAAACCCCAATTTTTTTTTATTAATAAATAACCTTAAAAGAAAAAAAGTTTATCATTTCTATAAATAATTATTTTTACAAATGGATAAGGAAAATAATATAGTTGTAGATTATCTTAAAGAATTATTTTTATGAAAAATAATTTTCAAGAGAAAATTAATAATTATTTATTGAAACAAGAAAGTTATTAGGACCTAAACTATATATTTGTATACATAATTAAGTCAGTCAAAATACAATATATCTCATAGATTAAAAAATAATAATTACTTCATTATCCTAACAAACTTTTAAAATAAGGATTTGAATCCTATCGAGATAAGTGAGATTAGTGATAACGTACCTTAAATATCTGATTTATATTAATCATATACTATCTTAACTAGCTTTCCAATTACTCTTATCTGTTGACACTTTAGACAGTGGAGAAAAATAGAGGGGGGAGAGAGAAAAAGAGAGAAAGAGAGACAAAAAAATTCAGAAGAGAGTGAAGGAGAGAAAGAGAAAAGTATCAAAATTTAGACGTTGAAGATTAAAGTAACATGAATCCTACCATGGGTAAAAAAACAAAGAAGATGAATGATAAGAAGAGATAATGAACAACCATTGATGAGGATTTTGGAAGAAAATATCCTAATTAAGGTGAGAATTATTTTATTATTTTGTGATAAATCAGTATATTCATATTTATAATTTTTTATAAATGGATTTAGGTTGGAAATAGCATGATTAAGATTTGATTTGATAGTATAGAATTCGTTTATGAAGTCTGAAAGTTAAAACTCATAACTATAGACATATTTGCATAACTTTGGTTAAAAGATTATATCTTAGTGTAGAAAACTCTGATTTGATCCCCGTTTGTTGTGTTGGAAATAAAACTAGCAAACTTTAAATTGTTGTAGGTTTCTTAATTTGGTTCTTTGTGTATTAATACCAGTAAATTTTTTAAATTGGAAGAAAAATTCAATAACAGAGTTTCTAGATAGCACTATACACTTGTACAAAATTAGTTATGTCTTGGTGTGGATACATCGGAATAGATTTCCATTTATTGGGTTTAAACTAGACTCATAAGAGTATAATTCGGTGTAAAGATCTTTTTATAACTCCTTTTATTAGGTACTGAGCTAAGTGAATTTTTAAAATTGGCCAAAAATCAGCACTAATGACTTTAGACAAATTTATCTTTATTTACGTATTGAGTTTGGAATAATTTTTGAATAAAATATGACCTGAATCTTAGAATTATTCCTTCAATAAAGTTTTAGCATATGACCTTAAGTTTCTAATGACATAAACAATAGGAGTTTTGGATTTTTATAAATCAAGATATGATAATTTTAGTAAACTCTATTTATTCTGAAAATTAGTGTATGAACTTGATGATTTTATAACTTTGAGACTAATTTTGGACGTATTAGAGAGAGAATCTAATTTTGGACGTATTATAAAGCAAGCAATTTTTTGGAGTTGGGTATCTCAAAATATGTTTGTTTTCATAAACATTGCCAAAGGTGAAATTAGTGTTTTATCATGACTTTATGTTGGAGAGATCAATATGAATTTATTCTTGTTGTTAATTATTTATAGGCTTAGGAAATTAAGAAAAAAGAGAATGCTTATAGATAGAAGTTTGAGTCGAGACATGAAATTTGAAAGCATTCGATATAAGTAACTCTTATTTCCTTCAAACAATTTGAAAAACGTGTTTATTGAATGTGAAAAATGTGTTTATGAAATAAATGGCTTTTAAATTCCATTTTTACATGAGAAAAACCTGAATCATATATATTATGTGGGTTTTAAAGTGTTCAACATATCATATGATTAAGATCACACATGTTGTACGTTATGTGTCATATTTTATGTTGATTATGATATTATGGACATGTTAATATTGATGAACTGTGGTCCATCTCATGTATGTACCAACTATATCGGCGCAAGATTGGCCCCTTGGATAGTTCATGTTCGTGGTCTTGTGTGCTAGGCCTGGTGTTGGATAACCTTTTCTAGTAAGGCAGTACTAGATTGAGTATTCAGTGTCGGTTAAGGTATGGAAACTAGTAGATGAAACAAGTTGTATTGTTTTATGAAATTTTAGAAAGTCAAGACATGCTTACTTGATCTTTTGTAAACGTATATGTTTTGATCAAGCAAATAATATTTTTACAAGCTATATATGTAGTAATTGGCAGATATGAGAATGCCGAGTTGCAATGTTGTCGTAGACACCCAAAATTAACAACTTTCAATTATACTATAGTAGTGGTGAGTACAGGTTGTCCCACAGAGAACGGAGTTTATTCTCGTGCTAAATGTAAAAAAGGGGTTTTGAATGCTTTCAAACAAAAACAAAAACAAGAAAATAATTGAAGAAATTTCGAAATAAGAAAAGTTTTGGTTTTGGTCATATCCACCATGGCAATTTCACTAGTCGATCCTTGACACACCAGATAATTCAATTTTATATCAAGCACTAATTGAAGAATTAACCTGAACGAATACCAATTCAAAGTTAATTTTTATTTCTTTCTAAAGTTAGTTAATTTTCAACATGCAATCCAATTAACCCTAACTATTAATTTAACCTAGACATGTGCCAAAAATCAATTATTAGAAGCTTTAAGATCCCACTTAACAAGAACAATTAGGATAATTAAACGTAAACACATGCAGTTATGCCAATTAGATGATTAATTTCCCTAAATTCAATAACACTAATCGAGTAATTATCAAATTTAGTTGTTTCACAGATTGAATTAAGCACACACGGTTAAAATAATCTAGCATACGATTAATTCCAATAACTTAGTATTCTGCAGCAATAATAAGTTAAAAAGAACATTCATAAATTAATCGCAGAAAAATAATCAATACTTGAGATAAAAGTGAATAATTCAAGCACAAGAAGTCTCACAACTTTGTAAAATTGACCATGGTTTCAATTCCCTCTATCAAGAAAAGAGTTTTGGCACAATGTGCAATAAAAGAATAAAGAAGAATTTCTACTGCTAAAAACCCTAGCCAAAAAAAAAAAAAGTGCCGATCTCTTTTTCTCACCCTAATTGGGGTATTTATAATGAGTACTTAGGGTTACAATTAAGGTCTACAGATAAGAACGTGAAGTCAGGTGAAAAAGAGTTGACTAACCGGGCAAAGAAATCTGTCAAAAAAACTAAAAAATACCCAATTCTGCTGTTTCGGGCGCACATGTGTTGCCTATTTTGGGTGCATGTGCGCCCTAAGCAGTGCTGAAAAGTTCCAAGCGCACATGCACTGCTCAAATCCAGCGCATGTGCGCTGGGTTTCACTTTCAACTTCGATTTTGACTCTGATACAGACTGAATTTTGCAAACTGCAAAACATGAAAGTTGTAGCTCTATGTCTAAACTTTCCAAAACATTTTGAATCACCTCAATTGAAATTCAGATAAGAAAGTTATGCAAAATTTACCAAACTATATTAGAATCGCTCCTCGCTAGTAAACATTTTCCAACTTTGCAATTTTGAACAAGATGCTTATAAAATCATGGAAAACTCAAAACACGAAAATTGTAAAAATCTTCAATAGCTTTCTAAATCATCCAAAATCATCTTAATTGGAGTTTGGACTCGAAACTTATGTTTGGAATGCATAACAACATCTAGAATGGCTTCATACTTGTGCATTTTCCGCCCTTAGCATTTTCTTTCATCTTTTCCATATTTTTTCCACTCTTTTTCACTTTAACCTTGCAAAAACTAAGAATAACCAAATTAAGCTCAATAATAACTCAAATCTTGCTTACAGTAGATAAAAACGTGATAAATGACACATAAAATATAGCACAATTATGAACTTATCAGTAATAAACATGTATGTTTGCATGTTTTAGAACTTTTTTTTTTTTATGTATATGTGTGTATAAATGTAAGTATGGTTAACCATGAAAGAGGTATAAGTTACTTAGTGAGCGACATTTTCTTTCAACCTACATATTCAATATTTTTTGCAAATGATAGGAAGCACAAGTATGTATAAAAGAGTCACGATAATTAGTATTAGTGATTACTATGTGGTTATTGAGTTAAAATTCAAGACTTTTATTAGCATTTAACTTCTGTTTAGCATTATAATTTAAATTTGAGCACAAGTTAATCCTTAGAATTTAATTATTTACATCTATAATTTTTTATGTTAAGCTGAATTTGTAAGATTTACGGATTTTATTATTTTTATTTAGTGAAATACTTACAGATTTTATGAATTAGTTATAATGTCTTGTATCTTTGAGTGGTTTATTTGGGAATACGACAAATGGTCTACTCGGGAGTATGACGAATGTGGCATTTCGAGGCTCGGGGCGTGACGTAGGATGCTCGGTCCATTTGGTCATTTGCCGACCTGACATTGCCACACTGAGTCAAAGGCAAAAAAAAAGACCCGTTACCTAATCTTTATATAAAAGTTACCCAATCATTTAGGTACGTGTTAAAAACAGGTCGGATAATCCAATACTTGTCTGAAACCTACTATTTTTATTTTTAAGATTTTTAAAAAATAAAAAAAATTGACTACTAATTTTACAAATATCTTAATTTTTTATACATGGTTAGTGTAGAAAATCTTTCACAATCAGATATGGAAACATGTTACATGTGTAAAAATATAATTTGAAATTTAAACAATGCATTGGTTCACGTGGTATGCATATACACTTAATGGTGTAAAAACTTTTCTACGCGACGTTGTATGAAAGATTAACTCGAAGGGTAAAGCCAATCAATAGTAAGTTTTAACATACAAAATTACACAATTGACCTTATTTATCGGATTAGATCGGGTAATTGCCTGGACCAGTTACCTAACCATGTAACATTAAATGGTTCGAGTACATATTTTTATGGTACACAGAAGATTGGGTCAATGAGGTTCTGATTGATAGGTTAAAACGGTCGTGTTAATGTAAAACATTGCCACCCGTAATTAGTAAGGGTGGAAATAAGCATAAAAAAATTAGACATTCTAGTGTTCAAGGTTTTGTTAATTATTTTGACGAGTTTAAAATATATATTTAAATTTTGTTTGTTTATCTTTTGAGTTGTTTTCAAACGAATTTTAATCAAGTCGAACTTTTATCGAGTTCAAATAACTTAAAATTTTTACATATAAATTTAAAATTTGTAAATTATCAAGCCAGATTTGTAGATGAACACAAAAAACTAACGGTCCCTAAATTTTATTTAATCTGCGTTAATTATTGATAAATTAGGCTTGAATTCAATTTCAAATAATTTGAATTCATTATACAATCCTACGTATTAGCCAACTATGTGTAAGTTGCAAATCACACTGTCAAATGAGAGGGCAAAAAGGGAATTCGGCCTCAAGCTCAAAAGCTTAATTTATTATTTTTTTTTGGGAAGGGGGTGAGGGGACCTAGGCATAAGCATCTTTCACATCCGGCATTTTTGGTCTCCTAGAAAGTAGAAACTCCTCAGTAGGGATGTTCAAACCCAACCCAACCCAAATGAATTTGGGACTAAATGGGTTGGGTTATCCGGATTTGGTTGGGTTGGGTTGGGTTTTATTTTTTAAAACCCAACCCAACACAATAACTCGAAAACCAAAAAAATTTAATTATATATATTTTTTAATTTTCATTTTTGTTATAATTAGTTCATTAATTTATATTTTTTCCTTTTCATTCTTGAAATAATATTTAATTTATTATATTGTATATTTTTTCTTTTAATTCATGACTTAATCATTTTATTTTTACATAAATAAATATTTTTTTATGAATAATCTTGTAATTTTAGAATTTTTAAATATTTTTTATTAATATGAATTTTTAACCCAAATATCCCGAAAACCTGTTCGATTAATACTTGGATTAGGTTTAATTGGATTGCTATATTAGTTGAATTGGATTGAGTTTTATTTTTTATACCCAAAAATCCAAAATTTCGAATCCGAAAACCTGCCCACCCAACCTACCCCAACCCATGAACACCCCCTACTCCTCAATCCTAAAAACTCAAAAACTCCTCTTTTTAAGGTGTATTCGTTTGGATTGAAATCTTAGGAAAATATTTTAAATGAAAAAGTCAATTTTTCATACAATTTTTTGGTATTCGGTTAACAAAATGAAAATATTTTAAAATAAAATTTTTTAACGGTTTCATATTTAATTTTATGAATACAAGTTAAAAAAACTCATAACAAGTTGGTAGTAATAAATACCTTACAAGTAATTGTGGTTAATAAAAGATTAATTTTGTTTAAAATTAAATGATAGTACAATGTAGAAGTAAAATATGCATAATGATATTTATATTAGTGTGTGACCCATGATTAAGAGAAAAACGAATGGAAAAGAATTGAAAACGAAAATAAGTTTAAGCAAATGAAATAATAAAAGTAAATATTTGAGATTTAATATTACTCTTGAATTATTTGAAAAATAATTTACGCTCAAAAATTCTGTAAATTATTTTCAGCCAAAGAAAGAAAAATTAAAAAATATTTTACACCAGAAAATATTTTTCGATATTTAACACAAAAAAAAATTCTAAAAAATATTTTCAATCCAAATGAACACACCTTACTCTTTTATCTCTGTCACTTATACTTCTTTTCTCTCTTTTATATTTTTTTATTATATAACCACTATTTGTTATATTTTTCCAAAAACTAAACAAAATAAATATTAAATAGATCTTATTTTTTATTCCACCTATGATAAATTTTGTAATTAAAATTAAAATTTAAAAATATTAATGACAGATATCATATATTTCAAAATTAAATTTTAAAAATATTAATTACAGATATCATATATTTTCGTTTAATGTAAATTACAGAATTAATGGGATCAAAGGCAGGATTTATCACGTATTTGCCAATCAAATAAGAATTAGGGTTTTAGAAGCTATCAAATCATCAATCTCAATCCTTTTTTCCTCTTTTATTTGGTAAGCTAATTGAATGGCGGGAGTTGGTTATAATGCGCGGAGGTTGAATCTCGGCGTTAGCAACACCGGCGGCGTGCGTATTGTTGTCGCGGGTGACTCCAAGACTGGAAAGTCGAGCTTAATTGTGACGGCCGCCGCTGAAACTTTTCCGACTACTGTTCCTCCTGTTCTGCCGCCGACTAGGCTCCCGGACGATGTTTTCCCCGATCGTGTCCCTGTTACCGTCATCGATACCTCCTCAAGGTCGTACCTTTACTGTTTTCTCTCTCATATTCAAGTCACAGGCACTCGCACATGCTCAAGTGTTAAGTAGGGTTTTTAAGTATATTTTATTGCAATTATTATTATTATTATTGTTACTTTCGAGCTTTATGAATGTGATCTTGAAATTTTGTGTTATTTATTTAATTTTTTTGAATTTTGATTGATTAGGTTTAGTTGTGAGTATATAATTGCATTAAAGTGAATTTTGCTATGTAGTGCAGTTGCCTATGGGACGGAGAGCATATGTGTGCTGTATTAGCTTAAGGATATGTGTGCCGTATTAGCTTAAGGATTCGAGATAGTATGTATACAATATAGAAAGCATTAGTAGCAGTTTTGGAGTCACTAGAGGGTTGGTGGGAGGGGTGGGTTTTTTTTTTTTTTGCTTTTTTGTTTTAAAAAAAAAGAGTAGCAGTTTGGTGTGAATAATTTTTATTTTTCCATTATTACCCTAATTTAATTTTTTATAACACATATAGATAAAAACCACAATTAAACTTATAATAACCTCCAATAACTTCTGTCTTCTCCAATACTTTTTTTTTTTTTTTTTGATTTGCACACGCATTGAGTTGAGTGTGCATTTCCACAGTGTAGATAATACCGGCCTAAGATTTCATATGCTATGGTAAAAATGACCTCTTAAAGTTACTGCCTTGCTTTAATTCAGTATGAACTTGTGTTGTTGATTTCCAATTGGTTTGGTATTTGTTGAGCAATGATAGAAGTAGAGAATGAGAATGGACGAAGATGAGCTAATAAATGAATTAAAAGTATTGCGTTTTGCACTTCTATTTGGCTATTCTTTTCTTAATGTAGTTGTATATTTATTCATTTTATTTCTGAAGTTCTTGTTAGTCTCTTTGTCCATATTCTATTTAAATTTTGATAGTCCTGATCTGACTTTCTAGATTTTTTGATATCATGTAGCACTGAGAATAGAGCTAAACTTGTTGAAGAATTGAGGAGAGCTCATACTGTTGTGCTAACTTATGCTTGCAATAGACCTGAAACTCTGAATAGGTTGTAGAAATCAATTCAGTACCTTCTGGCTTCCTGAGCTTCGCCGTTTAGAGGTTTGTACATGATATGATACACATGATAATGCCTGAAGGTGTTGTTTGAATTATTAACTGCTGATTATGAATAGTTATAAAGTTAAAGCAAAACTGCTTTTGAAGTACCTATCAATTGCCTCTTACTTTTCGGAAGGAGTTTCGTGTACTTTCTAGCTTTCTCCTTTCTGATTATCAACATATATTGACATTGTTATGTTCGAGTAGGTTAGGGTTCCTGTTATTGTGGCTGGCTGTATGCTAGATAAGCGGGATGATGCGTATCCCGTCAGTCTGGAGCAAGTCATGTCGCCAATAATGCAACAATTTCGGGAGATTGAAACTTGTATTGAATGTTCAGCTCTAAAAACCATTCAGGTAAATCTCATCCACATAATTCATGCTTTTAGCAACCAATACAAAATTTATTTTTGTTTCATATTGAGGCAGGGCATCCTGTATTTCAAATTCATTAGCAAAAAGCTGGTATTAAGAAGAAGCTTAACAAGTCAGTAAAAAATTATGGATTTATTCAATGGGTTATGCAATATTGGGATCCATGTAATCTTTTAACTTTACTTTTTCTTGTTTCCTTGTATTTTATGTCTGCCAAAAGAGGAAGGAACTGAATATACCTTCTTCAGGTTGCAAGGGCAGCTGCTATTCCTTAGGCCTTTTGAACACGATACTTGTACAAATATGAACAATTTATTGGATTTGAAGAAAAAGGAAAAAGGAAAATCTTTAGTAACATGTTTTTGGCCCCGTTTGGAGTTGTGGTGGCTTATCACAAAGCACTTTACTTGGTAGAGCTTTGAAAAAAGTGCTTAATTTTTGTTGTTTGGATGTAAACTTGTAAAAGTACTTTTTTAATATTTGGTATATATGATTTTGAATTTTAAAAATATTCTATTTTTATTCAATTATAAATTTATGTTAAAATGGTTAAAATTTATCTTTAATGATTTGAAAAAGAAAAGCTAATCCAAAAGTATACCAATTTTTAGCTTGTGCTAAAAGTGCTTTTGAAACCAAAAGCTCTACCCCTAAATTTAGGGACAATATTTACCAACACTCAAAAATAGTGCTTTTGAAATCTAAAAGCACTCTTTAAGCAAAAGTTGGTAAATATCAAACGGGGCCTTTGTCAGATGTGTATAAGAGACATCTAGTTGTCCAGCATTAGTTCAGTTATTTCTTCTAATAAGAGCAAAGAAGAGAGAATAGGCTTGTAATTCATGTTTCCATGTATGCAGGTTCCAGATGTTTTTTACTATGCACAAAAAGCTGTTCTTCACCCAACAGCTCCATTGTTTGATCAAGAAGCACAAACTCTAAAACCCCGTTGTGTGCGGGCTTTGAAAAGGATTTTCATTATTTGTGATCATGATAGGGATGGTGCCCTTAATGATGAAGAGCTGAATTATTTTCAGGTCATGATTTTCATTTTTTGTGTCTAATGATTAAAAGTGATTCTGAATGTCTTTATCATCTTAATATGACCTAATAGCATGTTACAATCTCATTTGAAGCTCTTTTCTGCCCTAACTTGGGCATAATTTTTGTTAGAGCTTGTGCTTTGTGACGTTGTGGTTCTTAAGAAAATCTTAATGACTGTCTGTAGGTCAAGTGCTTCAATTCTCCTCTGCAACTTTCTGAAATAGTTGATGTTAAGAGGGTTGTGCAAGAGAAATTGGCTGAAGGCGTGAGTGAATGTGGTCTTACTTTGACCGGATTTCTGTTCCTGCATGCTCTTTTTATAGAGAAGGGGCGTTTGGAGACAACATGGACTGTTCTAAGAAAATTTGGATATAATAATGAAATCAGACTTGGTGACGATCAGCTTCCTCCTCCGATCAAAAAATATCCTGACCAGGTAAAATCTCCTTAAAGTCGAATTTGATCATTCTGGCCACTTACCATTCTTTTCATTGAATACATCTTTTCTTTTTATCATTTAATACATGCTTAAATTTTGTTTCAGAATCATATATTAATGTTGTATAGCTGAACAACAGCGTACATTTAAGATATAGTTGCGAATGATTTCCACCTGCTAATTCACCCTCTGCAATGTTTCTAATCTTTAATGTGACATCTAACTCCTCTGTGGTCATGCCATGCGTAGTTGTTTGCTACTTGTATACACACAAATCATGTATTTGTTCTTCTGGTTATTGGTTTTTGATGTTCATCATAAGAGTTCTAATAGCTATTCCTTATTTTTTGTAGAGTGTGGAGCTGACAAATGAAGCTGTGTATTTTCTCAGGCAAATTTTTTTCACATATGACATTGATGGTGTATGTTTGAACCATCTCTTCTTCAAACATTTGCAGTTATTTTACATATATATCTTGTATCTGATTATTTATCATCATCTCATGTTGAGTCATGTTAAATCAACCAATTGGAGGAGATTATTTTTGTCATGATTCTGAGATGGTCATTACGTCACTGTGATATTTACAGTTCCTGGATTATGTGTGTCAATTTTAATGTCATACTTGCGATGTCCATACTCATTCTCATTGTGGTGGGCCTACGGACTTGTATTCAGACGGCCAGTCTAGTGTTGATTTATGTTGTGACTGTGTTGGATGAAATGGATATAAGATGCAAGATAAAGCATGTGTATTTGTTGGCAGTGAATTCTGCTGAGCTGCAGTGTTTCCATAGGGGTTTGTGAAAAATAGCTTTTGCAGTTATGGAGGTTGACTAGCCATCTCAGGATCTTTTTTGATATTTGTAGGAGATGTAATAGGGCATGCAATATGTTTACGGAGCCACTTGTCCATGTTTGATTTGAATATGAGCAATATGATTTGGTTGCATAGATGAGCGAGGGATAACAAGTCACGAATTATATTTTGGTCTTTGAATGCTACTGGTACTTATTCTTATGATTTTTGGTATTTTTTGAACAAATCCATTAAATATAATTACACATGTATATAAAGTATTGTTACAAGTTTATACATCCTACATGTGCTTAGGCCAGTCTTTTGGTTTGACGTTGTAAACTAAGAAGTCCAGGCATGTTTATTTTAGGTTTTAAGGTGTAGTATCTATTTTGTGTGAATTTGTTGATATGTTCATTCATAGTTGAAAATTTGGTTCGACAAATATTTTCTGATTGGAGTTCGAGCTTTCCCAGTCTGAATAACATTTGACGTTGTTGGTTCTGGTGGCTGTTATTTCCACCAGGATGGATCTCTCAGAGCCCCTGATGTTGAAGATTTATTCTCTACAGCACCCGAAAAGTATGTGGTTTTCTTCAATATTTCAACCCCGTTACTTTTCTTTTTCCCCCTTTCGGGTCCAAGCGAATCTTGTCTTTTGTCACTAAGCTAGTCAATAATGTAGGTTGCAAGTTTGGTGAACTAACTGCTGTTGTGTACATTTAAAATTAACATGGATGACTATTTACCTTCTCTAGGTGTTTATTTGGAAATTCGGATTTGCTGCTTGAGCTTTTCAATTTCTTTTAGCAGAGATATATTTGCGAACAGCTTTCGTGGTTAATTAGATGTGTATGAGAAACATCAGTAGATATTTTGAATATCTGCTGTATACCGTCTTGAAACAAACTCGAGATATGTCTGAGATTTGGGCCAAACTTCTGTCCTGAGATTGATTACTTGTTTATTGGAAGCTAAACTTGCACTTTTTCATTTCACTTTTTTATGCCTATGGAAAGTACTTTTAAGTTTTAACTTTTCATCTCATGTTGAAACTTGGAAGATGATTTTGTCTCTGTCCACCTTTTTCTGTTGAAGTTGCATAGTGCCTACTACAGAGGCTACTTTAATAACTTTGGTTTCTGGAACGACTATGTCAAATTCATATTTATTATTGGTTATATTAATAAATTTGGCTTATCATCTTTGTACGTACATTTAGATCTTTATTGGAGGCAAGTAATATAAATAGTTTTTGGACTAAAATATCCATGCCACTGCTGCACGCTTCGAATATAAACTGTAGCATAATTTTATAGAGGAACCCTTCAATTTGCATACACTGTCCAAAACCTGGTCTGCCACTACGGCCTTGATGCCCAATGTTGATCAGCAACATATAGCAAAACCACTGGTCCTCGCCTTACCCCGCCCCCTGGGTCTGTGGTATTCTAACATTTATACCTTGTTTTGAATATTTTAGGATGTAAACGGCATATCAAAGCACTTGCTTCCCCCCACCACAGAAAAAAAAAAAAAAACTTTAACATCTTGTGTAAACATCCATCAATCTTTTAAAACATGTGATTTCACTTTGTGCATATTTTTTTTTTTTTGCATTAGAATATGATTTTATGTTTTTAGGTTATTTATCATTTGGTTCTTACCTTTATTATTCAGCCCATGGGATGAAGCACCCTACAGAGATGCTGGAATGGACGCCCTTGGTGGCCTTGCAATTGATGGTTTTTTGTCTGTGGTGAGTACTGCATTTCCCTTGTTTCTTATATTAACTGTCATGAGAATTTTGTGCTATTATTGTTTAATTTTGTGTTTAACAGTATCTGATCTAAAAAAATATCTGGCCTCTCTCTCTCTCTCTCTATATATATATATATATTTATAAAGGCGCAGAGCCTTAAGAGCTAATGTATCGATCATCTTAATACATACGAGGCTTGAGATATTCTAATCCACTCTATATCACTCTTTTGACCCACTAGATGAGATTTCATCATGTGTTATTTTTATTATCGCTGATGCATGGGATTGCATTTGCTAGCATGCATGGCAAGATCCCCAACCATGAGTTGGAGAGTATAAGAGTTGGTTAAAAGATTTCAAACCTATTCAAGACCAGTTTCTGACCATCTTATTTAAAAACTGACGACTGATTTATTATTGTGAGCAGCCAAGAGGTCTCCGCATGCTTTGCGTGGTCTTCTTGATAAGTTAACCAGATGCTAACTTTGTGAAAAGTGGAGGTTGGAGTTGAAATCTGTGTCTTTGCCCACCGTGAGGTTTTGAAGTACAGCCTTGCCTAAAGATTATACCGTCGGATAGAAACAACTTAAGCATTCTAACAATGAGCTTGAATTGTTAGTTAACAAGTGTTGTGAATGCTTTTGTTGAATGTTCATCTTTTTATCTTTTACTTAGAGCTAGCAATATGATCAAAGATTTACATTTAGGTTATTCAAAGCTGATTACTATGAAAAACTTCAGTGCTATTATTGGAATACTCCCGTATAGAAAGAGGAATAACTGAATCTCGTCTTTGCAAACTTGTTGATTTGCACTTTCATGGTTAGCATTGTATGTTCTAATAGTTTCATGTGGTGGAGGGAGTCATCATCTAAAACAGGATTGTTTATCAGCAGAAGGGACAAACTATCAGTGGCCTTCGTTACATTTTTTCTGTTTTAATTTTGACAGTCGATACTGGTTAGATTTGTATAATTTATTACTATGCAACTATGAATGCTGTTACCTAGCAATTTTGCAATCTTTTAAGATTTTATAGTATAAAATTACACATTTGCATAGCTGTTTTCAAGGAACCGATGTTCTAAATTTTTTATTATTTTGTGGTTTTGCATAAGTGTCAGTGGGCCCTTATGGCACTTCTGGATCCATTTCGCTGTGTTGAGTATCTTATATATATTGGATATGCTGGTGATGTGTCATCTGCGATTCGGATTACTCGGAGAAGACGTTTAGATCGCAAAAAGCAACACTCAGACAGAAATGTTTATCAATGTTTTGTGTTTGGGCCAAAAGAGGCTGGAAAGTCTGCATTATTGAATTCCTTTGCTCGAAGGTGTTTTTTTTTTTTTTTTAAATGGATTTGTATAGATGAACTTGATTTGCTGAATTTCATCAGTTAGTCTTTGCAAATGTTCACTTGTTGACGTGTAAATGCTGTTCAAATGCAGGCCTTTCCCTCTAGAATATTTTCCCACCGTTACTGATAATAATTATGCTGTGCGTATTGTTGATCAACCTGGGGTAAGTTCCAGTGCGTAATCTTGGCAGTTTGCTAATTAGAGATTAACATAACCAGGAATAGAACATAAAAGAGGAACTTCCTATGACGTGTCTCTAATGATGATGGTGATATGACTCATCATGATTTTTCTTTACCTGATGGCTAGCAATTTCCCCTGATATTTTAGTTTCTATTTATCATCTCAAAAGGTAACCAAGATAAAAGAGGGTGGAAACTTGTAGAAGTTTCAGGATCATCCTTCAACTAACTAATTGAATGTCAAATACTTTGGAATTTGGTTGGATTTCAAGTCAGTCTGCTTGTTTTTGGAAATAAAGCAGGTTAACAAATGAAATACTGAAGAAATAATTTGTGTGGGCCATAGAATGTCTGGCTTTTACAGTTAAAAGCATAAAATGGTAGTGTTAATTCTGAAGAATTGGCAGCTGGAAGTTCTCTATTTGAACAGATAAGTATCTAGTGAACGAGAATACATCTTCTCTTGTAGAAGTTGGACTGTTCAAAGTGTGTAATCAGTTTTCGACTGCAATGATTGAACTTCTCTTTGGGGGTGCTGGGGTGGGGTAGCATAACAAATCAGGTGACTCAGAAAACGGTAAGGTGAATCAGAATCCTCGGATAGTTTGCTGATCCATGGTGTCTTGGTTTCTTATACAAAGAAAATTACTGGTTAAAGAATATAAAAATCGAATAGTGTGGTCTGGAGCTAAGAATTGACTAAACCTTGGAAATCCTAATGACATAGTACCTCTCAAAACCTGTTATACATTATCCTACTTATATTACTTCTTGCTAGATTAAAGAATGAATCTTTGAGAGGAGAATTGTCGGATATTTTCCCAAGGGCTCCTAAAACTACTTGAGCAAAGAATGCTTGGTTGGGTTGTAGAGTAGGTTTGATAAAGCCATATAAGATGTCCAGCTTTCATTTTTAATGCTTGTTGATTGGCTGAAGCATGATTGAACTTCAGAAGTACTTTTCTGTGGAGGAGTGGGGAAAACAGCTAGCACTCAAGTCGCAGTCTTTTTTCTTGTCTCATGCTTTTTTCATTTGATATAATTTGATTTGCTATTTTTCTCCTGTTGAATGATATCTGATAAACAAACAAACAAGATTAGTACCAAAGCTTATTCCATCTAAGTAGAGTCGGCTACATGAATCCTGCTATGCCACTGCGCTTTGTCATGGACCATATCTTTCTCAATTCCTAGATGGGCTATATCTTTCTTACAAGCTACACACCAAGTCTTTTTCGGTCTTCCCCTACCCCTCTTATGTTGAATCATATCTGATATTTTTTATTTTATTTTATTATTATTATTTTTTTGTGTGAATTTATTGACAGGGAATTAGAAAAACTCTCATTTTACGTGAGATTCCAGAGGATTACATGCAAAGGCTCCTAGCAAGTAGGGATGCTTTGGCAGCATGTGATGTAGCAGTATTTATGCATAACAGGTAGCTGGAAAACCTTTTAGTCCGGTTTAGAGATACTCTTTTGTTTGTTTGAATGTCAAACTGGTGATTCTCCTTGATGCTTCTGTCACGGGCTCACTCTTTTCAGTGCTCCCAACCCGTGCGGCACTTGGGTTTTCACCCTAAGTCAGTCTTTCTTCACACTCAACCACAAGAGAAAAGAGAATTGGGAGAATGAAAACTCAATGTATTGAATTGCTCAAATTTCTGAGGTATGTTACAAATGAGGGGGTTGGCCCTTTTTTATACATGCAAGAGAGAATTCTAGAGCCTACTACATTAATTACAAATCCACATGATTCTAGAGAATTCTATACAGAGAATATTCTTTCTAGAATATTTTGGGGAATCTAAGGTCATTTAAGGAAACTCTAAAGAACTCTAGAATGTTCCTTTATCTTCTGGAAAAGAGTTTGGATCTTCATTCTGGACCAAACGTGTGGACCTTCATTCTGGGCTAAACCTCTTTGTCTAAATGGGTGGATCATGTCACTTCTCTTGTATTAAATTTTTCTTTAGGTATGATTGAATAAATGCTTTAAGCTTTAGTAATATCAATTGGACAGTCGTGAACTCTTAATTTGTGTACTGAAAGTGTCTTGATATCTGCTTAACTTTTTTGTTTGAATATGACTGCTTTATCCTCCCAACCCCTCCCACAGCAGGCTTGCATCTCAAGCATCAATGTTTAAGCTATTCTTTTTAACACACAAAGAAATTCTCTGGAAATACATGCTAATCTCTGTAAGCAGAGAATGCATCTAGTACGACTTGAAGAACTTTTAATTTTGCATGTGCATATAAAAGTGTTACGTGTTGGGTGTTCACCACAGTATATTAAGTATGTTGCACATCATTGACGTTTGATTCTAATTGAATTGGTGCTCTTATGCAGTTCTCGTGAACCTTCATGGAAGAGGGCAACTGAATTGCTACTTGATGTGGCCAGTCATGGAGAAGATACTGGCTATGAAGTTCCTTGCCTTATGGTTGCAGCTAAAGATGATCTTGATCAGTATCCGACTGAAATACAAAATTCAACAAGGGTATAAATCTCTTGATTTTTTTTTTTTTTGATGATGAAAACCAGATAAATACATGCAGATGTGGCATTTAGGATAGTCATGTGCAATGTATTGACACTTCTGTGGCATTTGTATAAATCATGCAATCAATTCATACTTTCCTGAAGTAGTATATTGCATGAATAGGGCTGTTTTCTGTATCCATGATGTTTGTATAGTGATTGACAGGACTATCTTATTGAGTATTTATGATATTTATGTAGTGCTCGATTTCATTGAGATTATCAAGAAAGTTATTGCTGTTATGTTAGTTGGTCTGGTTATAGTACTAAAAAGCGAAACATACCTTTTACGTTTTCTGAAAACCTTATTATTTTAGAAAATTACTCAAGTTCAATAAAAGAGCAGGCTGGTTTGTGCTTTATTCAGAGCAATTAACTCTGGGTATTAGGTAATTAATTAACTTAATTATTGCAGGGTTAACTATCTCTCTAAAATTATTTTGCCACAATTTTGCTTGAATTTTTTCCTTTTTTTGATCAAATCCACCAAAGTCTATGTAACAATGATTTCCTGGTGCTGGTGCTCCTCTAATGTGGGCTGAAATATTGGTGATGAAACACCTTTTTTTTTTTGTTTTAACAATCAAGTGAACTTCTCTTTGTTTTTTCTTTTCAGCTGGTTTTGAAATTTTGTCGCTAGATTTTTACCTTAGGTCATTGTTTCTTTTGTCTTGGCTCCAACTATTGCTGCTATTTGTTTAGGTTAGCCAAGACTTGGGGATTGAGGCTCCTATACCGATCAGCACTAGTCTGGGAGATTTGAGTAATATATTCTGTAGGATTGTAAATGCAGCAGAGCACCCCCACTTGAGTATCCCTGAGACTGAAGCAGGAAAAAGCCGCAAGCATTATCAGCGGTTAATCAATCGCTCTCTAATATTTGTATCAGGTATGTGGATAAATCTGCAGTTCTTGTTTGTCATATATCTTAGATATTTTGGAGGCAATTTTAACCATTAATTTCTGGAACTCAGAATTTACTGTATTTATACTTGGCCTGCTCAAGGTTGTGTTTGTCTCCATTTCTTGAGTTTGACAAGAAGTTCTTTGTTGGAAGAACGCACTTCTACCTTGGCCTAAGAAATAAATTTTGTGTATTTGGCAGATGTAAGACATACCTCTTAATTTTACTAGTATCCATGTGCTCAAAGACCTCTGGAATTAAGATAAAGTAGTTTAACATGAAGTTCAAGGGCTGGTCTAGTTAATCTAGGCTATCTTTCTAAATAATGGCCTAAAGAACAAATATACTTCAGGCTTCATTGAAATTCTCATTCACAGTAGGTGTTGTGCACCATAGGAATGTCCAACCACCCCAATGAGAGTTGTTTCCATTTTCTCTTGCAGTTCATTCTTTATAGTCTAATTACTTTACAAATAGGGTTTAGGGAATTCTAATAATACATGAATTTCTCTTTAAGATAAAGTTAGTACTGTAAACTCTAATACACAGACATTTGTTTTTGTTTATTGTATGTACCTCCCATAGTAGATCTATATTCGTTTGCATGTGAAATTACCTCTGTCTTTCTACCTTTATTTGTATTGATGACTTGTGTAGTTAACATCTTTATGTGTTAGACTGACAAATCATTTCCAAACTTTAAGCCAATATTAGTTGAAATACAATTGTTTGAATAAAATTACTAAGAGACACCACCTAAGCCATGGCTGGAAATTTTGACTACAAGCCATTTTCCTTCTACTGTAAAGGTAGGTTATTTTTCTTAGTTTTCCTTCAACTCTAAGGGTGAGTTTGGGAGTTTAGGAGAGAAGAGAAAAGAAGAGAAATTTTATTTTATGATAGAAAAGAAGAAAAGAGAAAAGATTTGAGAATATTTTCATATTGTTTGGGTTTAGAAAAGAAATGGAATTATTTTTGGACTTGTTGGTCATTATAATTTTATTGTTTGATTAATTGGGGATAGTTTGGGTATTTTAAAAAGTTTCGTTAGCTTTAAGTTGCACTCTCTCCATTTCTTTCAAAGTCTTGAGAGAGATTTGGCGTCAATTTATCACCCCAATTCTTTCCATTTCTCTTTTCTCGACTACTTAAACTCCCAACAAGAGGAGGTTAGTTACTTTCTTCTCTTCTTTTCTCTTATTTTCTTTCCATTTTTCAACTCCTAACTAAGCCTAAAGGTAGGTCATTTTTCTCAAGGGAGATTTACAATTTTGGTCCCTTATCTTTGGGTAATGCACGGAACTAGTCCCTAATTGTATTAAAAAAAATGCAGTTTTGCTCCAAAACCTTTCATTTTTGCGCGGAACTAGGCCAACAGATGGAAAAGTTCAAAATCCCAACAGTTTTTGTGATGTGCATTGCACCTGACAGTTAGGATTTTGTAGGATTTTTAATGGCCACGTGCAGTGTACATGACAAAAACTATTAGGATTTTGTACTTTTCTGTTTGTTGGCCTGGTTTTGCACAAATATGAAAATTTGGGGACCAAAACTGCAATTTTGAATACAATGGGGATTAGTTCTGCACATAGTTGTTAAAATCCCTCAAGGCATGCGCCTAGGCTCTCAAGGCGCAGCGATGCTCAGCCTTGGCGCCTAGTTGGTGGACATCTAGGCTCGAATGAGAAACCAAGTGCGGCCTTTTCTTGCCTAGGCACAAGGCTCCCAGGCGAGGGCTTTGTTACTGGTTGACCATAAATAAGGAAAGGCATTGACTAATTAGTTAAAACATCAAAACCTAATATCCTCCAAGGCCAAGCCGTCATTGTGTTGCTTATAGCTTCTTGTTTTTTGGTTGGTTATAGGTTGTTGTTTGTTGGTATGCTTGCACTTGTGTGTTTAAAACTCATGTTAATTTGCTTCGAGCCTTGGACAATTTAACTTTTGAATTTGGGCATTAGTAGTGAATTCTCTATGTTACATATACATATTTTTGTTCTGTTTAGTTCTGTGCACCTTATGTGAAAAAGCCACTACACCTTGCGCCTTGCACCTTGCACCTAAGCTCTAGGGGACTCTGGCGCCTAGTTGTGCCTCCGTGCCTTTAATAACTATGGTTCTGCACCCTACCCAAAGCTCAGGACCAAAAATGCAAATCTCTCTTTTTCTTAAAGAAGGTCTTAGTAGTTATCTAGCCAGTATGGGGCTTCTTGGAACTGCTCCTCTGTTTATGGATAAACTGTATTTGGTGTAGTCGGTAGGGGTGTCAATTTTTGACACCACAACACGGCTCAAATACGATATGCAATTAGGGAAAATTAAAGGGTTATGATTGAGGTTTCATAACACAAACATGATTATGACACAACACATTTACAATATGAGGTAAATGGACTGATATGAGAATAAGCGGGTCGATATGTTTGGCACGTTTTCCATATTGCAACTTTTATTAACTTACATATGTAATTATTATTATTAGTATTTTTTTTTTCATAAAAAAACCTACATATGTAATTTGTTTTCTAATTATTAATTTACATTAAAATCCTCTATATGTAAAGATTTTTAATTTTAGATTTTGGTATTTACAAATGCACATTATAAACCGTAAGATATTTTTATGTGACATTATACAAAATTCTAGGTAAGTAACATCACTTTGACTTGAACCGATAGGAGAAAATTTTTTGTACTTATTTATCTCTGAATTTCTTTTGTTGCATTAATTTAGCACTATTAACATTAAACGGGTTAAATAGGTTCGGCACTACATTGCATTACACTACACTACACTACATTGTAATAAGCAAGTCATAAACAGTTCATACACGACACGACACGATCATTAATGGGTAGGGTTGGGGTTGCATGACCCAAATACGATTATGACGCGACACGAATACCCACAACATGATATGATTGACACCCGTAATTTGGTGGCACAACTGGTGCAAATGATAGATTTCATCTTATGTCTTGATTGATTATTATATTCAATGACAAGGATAAAGTCTTTGCATATCTAGAGTCTTAATGATGGATAAACTTCAAAATTGGAGATTAGATGTTGTGTATCGTTGTAATGCCAATGTAATATTTTTTTAAAATGCTGATAATACCGCGATATTGATATGTTTTTTGTTTTGGTAGTTTCACTTTATATTGAAGATTTGTGTGGCTTGCTCGTATGAGGTGTTCAATCGTTCGCGACTTCCGCTTTTGTATCATTCAATTGGTAATTCCTAAGAGTTGGCGTTGAGAAAAGGAGTGATTTGGGATGGAAGGGTGCTCCATTCTTTTGGGGAGAGTAAAGGAAAATAAAATGCTTAATCAAAAGCAGACTCTAATCTATGTGAAACACCCAAAAAGAGAAGGAAGAAAAAGAAAACAGAAAGAAACTATTTTGCTAGCTCTTTACATTGCTTTTTCTCTTTTATTGCATAAAGTCATCTATTTCGTATTTATTTTTCTTCTGCTATTATTACTGGATTTCATTTGATTTATATATGCTACCCATACAAAGACCATGTTGATGAAATATGGCTACTAGTGGTATCTGACCCTAAGTCATGTGATGATATTCTTAAGAGGAAGAGGGACTGGAGTTCAAGCCCTCTGATTTGCACCTGTTTTGACCAGGCACTAGGAAGCTTTTTATCCAGGCTAGGCTTGAACCAGTCAAGAAATGAAAATAGATATTCATGTTTTCATTTCAACAATACTAATTTCCAGTTTTTATTACAGTTGGAACTGCAGTTGCTATTGTTGGATTGGCTGCTTACCGTGTTTATGCTGCCAGAAGGAATTCATCTAGTTAAATTGGTAAAAGGACAACTTGGCTTCTTTTCTTGTAATGATTTCTTCGAACAAAGTCACATTGTGGGGCAAGGCTAAATATTTAGATGGAAGCTCGAGTATTTAATATAAATTAGTTTTATTTATGGAGAATTTAAAAGATCAGTTCTCAAATGTTGAATCATGCCTGGGTTTGACAGTTTTGAAGTAGGTTTTTTTTACTTATTATATGACTTCTGGTAGGGTTTAAGTTTCCCATGTGGAAAAACAATGTGGATGTATAGCAAGAGATGTTCGGTATAAAACTAAAAATTTTGCAAATTTTTGATTGATTAACAATGCAAAATAGTTTGGTCCTTTTGCTTTTGCACTGAGGGGCGATGAGATTTCATTTATTTTGGCTATTTTATATGACACACCTCTGGCTGAGGCATTTTCTTTCTCACTCTGTCAAGTTTTCAAGAGTCGGTTTTTCTCCTGATTGGAAATAAACATGTTCTATGGGCCATTCTTACATGAATTGTATAACTGGCCATACTCCGATCAATGAGAATCTGCAGAATGAATGAAGTTTTATAATTTCGACTGAAGAAAGGCAGAAGCCATGGTATAAATCTGATTAGATAAAAGTTGGGAACAGATCTATAATAAAATTATCAGGATGATTAGGAATAGATAGATGAGGTTTCTCTTTCATCCAAGTTTATTTGATAGAACTTTGTTTATCAGGCTGAGCAAAAAGAATACTTCTATTTCAGTCCATATATGTTTGTGTGCGTGGGGAACTACACCAATTGACGGTTTTAAGCAAAATTACTCGTGTTGGTAATGACATCTCCCATTTTCAGTAAAGATTAGTTGAAGCTTTAGAATTACTTGAAATTCTATTAGGTGATGGGGTTTGTTGGAGTTTATGGGGGCATAGGAAAGGGGGAGCAGGTTGCGAGTGTTTAGGGGGATGAGGCTGCTGGGTGAGGAAAGAGGAGAGAGAGAGGGGGCGGGGGTGAGTGGGGGAGGGGCACTTTGACTGTGGAGGGTAAGGGGGGAAGGTGTTGTGTGAAGGTGATGAGGAAGGGAGGATAGGGCGAATGTGCAAGAGGGCGAGGGGAGGAGATTGTGGGTGTGAGGGGTTAGGGGGAGGGCATTGCCACAGAGGTGGGGGTGGGAGGTGATGCGTTATGCAGGGAGAGAAGGGTGGAAGGTTGGGTGGTTGGGAAGGGCTGATGGTGGTGATCGAGGTTTTCTCTACTTAGAATTTTAGATTTTAGTGCATATTGTTTTTGTAAACGTCACATGGGTACGTCAAACAGGGTAAATTTGGATAGTTTCTATGAACTTTATCTTAAGAAAGAATCCATAGGGTTTAAGTTATATTTATGAAATATATAGAATTTATAGGTCAGAGTAGTATACCATAACGATATATCTATAGATATTCTAAATATTTCATATTCTTGACATTGAAGTTTGGGTCGGTAAGGCATAAAAACCGTCTTGTGTGATCTTATTGATGGAAAAGCCTTAGTGCCTTACCGTCGCACAGAAAAAATGTTTGGAATAACTTCAATTTGTCTCTTGTTCGCTCTCTCTGTGTGGTCAAATGGGATTTTGCCTCGTGTCATATATGAATATTGAAGCTTTTTCCCGTAAAGATGTGAAGCAAGAAAAGCATAGTCAAGGACCAAAGCCATTCCTCTTCATGCTCATCTGTCATCACTACATTTCTTGCAATTTGGAAGCAACGTTCAAAATCTAAACTTTAAAGGAAAATTTCTAAAAATATGTCACTTTTCAAATTTCTTCTATTTTTGTGCCTATTGCAATGTGAAATTTTGGACCAATGCGAGTTCCAAAAAATTTAAAAAAAAAAAAAAAATTTATTCTTGACTGATCTCGTATTCGAGGAATGCGAGGTCAAGAAGACCTTTATCTTCTACGAAAGGCCAGAAGATAAAGCCCCAAATACCAAAAAAAAAATAAAAATACTCCTCCTCAAATAGACCTCGCATCGCGAGGTCAGTCAAATTGATCTTGCATTCCACACGAATGCGAGGCCAAGAACATTAATTGCACATTGAAAAGTGGCGTATTTTTAGAAAATTTTCAAACTTTAAATGAAAACTTTTGTATTGCTCCACCTCGATTGCCACCACACGTCCATTACCTCACGTATGTTCACGGTTCAGTCAAATCTCTCTAAGAACACCGCCACCTAATACTGAAATCAATCCCTCACTAGAAATTACAGCTCATGTAGAAAATATTTGATAATTAATTTAAATTTTAGTTTTTTGTTGTTAAAAAAATTTATCTTCGATTTATTTATATGAGAGAATTATACAGCCCATTCATGTAGAAAATATTTGATAATTAATTTAGATTTTAGTTTTTTGTTGTTTAAAAAATCTATCTTCGATTTATTTATATGAGAGAATTATAGGGGGAGTTGGCTGATATTACAAAAATGGTGGAAAAGAACAAAACTTGCAAATGGAAAGATGATTTGAGAAAAATTGTGACAGATGGAATCTGACTTTTGGCTTGAATTCTTGATGGTACAAAAAGCAGAAGATCTGACCAATCTTTTTTTCCGTTTTGGTTGGATGTGGAGGAGTGGGGGTCGAGGTGCAGAAGGTGGTGGTGGGTATTTTCTTGCGATTTGGCTGTGAATTTAGGCGGGTGGGGTGGAGGTGCAGAGGAGGAGCGGTGATGGGTCTTTTTTTCGTTTTTTGCTGGGATTTGTAGGGGTGGAGGTGGAGGTGCAGAGGAAGAGGGGTGGTGGCTTTCAGGGTAGGAAATGTGTAGGGGAAGAGGATTCGACAGTTCACATTAAACCCAGAGGCATGGCGTAAAGTTGATTGGGTGTTTATTGCGTCCGAAAAGTTTGAGTTTTCCGGATGAGCCGTAAATACTTTGAACTGTAACGAGATTAACTGAAAAACCAGTAACCTTATAGTTAACAATTCTTGGCGAATGTGTATGTACATGCTGCGTGAGATTTAAAAAAAAAAAGAAAAAGAAAAAATAAGTAAAAAAATAAAGAAGTTATACATGATAGTAATTAGTAGTGGTTTGTCGTGATATTATTAATGGTAATAAACAGTAAATTAAGAAGTTCATTAAATAATCGCATACTAAAAAGGAGTTTTTTGCTTTATAATATAAGATTTTTTACTTTATATATAGTATGGATAAACACTCGAATGTATATCACATTTCTTTTTAACTTTTAGCTTTTATTTTATTTTATTTGCTATTTTTGTTATTCTTTCCTAATAAAATTATTCGTATATATTTTCTTTTTAAATTTTTATTGTTCATGACCCTTTTTTTTTCCACCTAAATCTTCTTCTCTTTTTCAGCAACTGAATACCACAGCCAAAATGCAACATTCTTGTTCTCTTTTCTCTATTAAATTTCCAAACGAACAATAAAGTCGTCAGAACAGTTTTTATAGACTCACTAAATTTAAAAATATTTCAATAAATGTCCTATATATATCCGACTAAGTTTGGGGAATAAGAAACTTGCTCACAACTAATTGCCAAACGAAATGCCAATTTCTAAAATAATAAAACTGCTCGTAACTTATCTCTAAGACGACTAAAATTTAAATAAGAAATTTTTAGGCTTGGTTTTATTCTATTATTGCCCCCTCTTTGAGCCAAATTCTTCATTAAGTCCAGTGCCATACATTGAAAAACTCATTGATTGTGTTTAGATGGGTGAATTTGAATTGAAGGAATGATTTGAAATAAATGAATTTGAATTGTGTGAGTTTAAAATGATATAAAATTTAAGTAAATTTTAAATTTACTCATTTAACTTGTTTGAATAACTTATCATATGTTAAAATTTTACATGAAATCAATCCAAATCCTTTCATCTAAATACAATGTCTAAGTATTTAAATGATGCTTAACACATTATAGGTTACAAATTTTGTACCTTGTAAATAAATTTTGGGAAAACACAACTAATCTATTAGTCCTTTATATTACCCAATTGTATTTATTTAGTCCCTCACTTTTAAAATGATGATTTTTAGTCTCTTACATTACCCATTTATATTTATTTAGTCCCTCGCTTTTAAAATGATGATTTTTAGTCCTTCACAAATGTGAAATGTCGAATTTCAGTACCTAGACTAAATCTCAAGTACTTTTTGGTCTGAATTAATCGTGTGTCGTTCACATGATATATTTTTTGAGTAAAATTTAAGAACTCATTTTTCCTTTCCAACACAAAACTTGAGCATCGGATTGGATTATAAATTTTGGAAAAAAAATACCACAAGTCAGATATTAAAATAATCTTAAATACAAACAAATTGTTAATCAATCACTTACTTTATATCCTTCACACTCATAAAACATTCTTTCTCAGATGAGTTTATAAATTTGTTCTAAAAAAATATGTCATGTGAATAATACATGACAAATTTAGGCAAAAAATACTTAAGATTTGATTCAGGAACCAAAATTTAACGTTTTATATATGTGAGGAACATGACAAATTTAGGCCAAAATGCTTGGGATTTGATTCAAGGATCAAAATTCAATATTTTATATTTGTCAGGGACTAAAAATCATCATTTTAAAAGTGAAGGACTAAATAAATACAAATGTAAAAATGTAAGGGACTAAAAATTATCATTTTAAAAGTGAGCGATTAAATAAATATAAATACGTAATATGAGGGACTAATATAATGGTTTTCCAATAAATTTTTTTTTGGCTAGCTCCCCCGACCAAAATATTCAGAGATGTTTATCCATTTATACTCAAAAATCATTATGGCTTTTTACATGAAAATCCTGAACATAGTTTCCCAAACACAGGCGTCCAACATCAACAATCATCTTGTGCGGTCCAGAACTAGAATATGAGAACAACAATATCCACAGTAAAGTAGTAGAATATGACAAGAACAACAATATCCATAGTAAAGTATAATACATGTAGTAAAAACCTGTGACATATTTTTAGTAATTATATCTGACTTCAGGAGTACAATTGCTTGAAGCAGACAAACTAGAACTTCACGTATAGCAATCACTTTCACAAGCAGATTAAACATCGCCATTTTTCTTTGTTTAAAAAAGGTGCTTGTGAGTCATAACATTCAGTTTGTCTGTCTAGTCCTACTCAATTTAGCTAAGATGTTTTGAGGAGAACAACATTTTTAAATGGCTCTGCAAAGGTACCCTGGTAGCTTCGGAACAATTTTACAATCATCTTTGTTTGTAAAACCTTTTCCCAAACCACATAGGCGAAACGGCCTGTCATTTCTATACTTCTCCCTTGAAGCTTCATCCTCCAGCTGAAAACAGTAATGATCGAATGTCTCTATGCTAACGTGCAGCCTAAAATCTACAGCAACCAACAATTTCATCTCCAACCTGTTAATTTCTGATGTGCTTATTCCTCCTACTTTTGCATAATAGGCATTGTTGTAACACCTGCAACATTTATTTCATGAAACAGAATTGTTGATCCTGTAGCTGAATTAACTTGAGATCATGAGGATTGTAGGATAAAAGTAATTACAAATGGTTTCGACTAAACTTGAGACAGAATTGTTGTATTACTTCTGTCTTATTTATTTTGTCACAATTTTTTTCTTGGTCAAATAGACTATATTTGTTGACGAATGTTACCTATTTATTTGATTTTTTTAAAATTTTTTTTAATAAAAAATTGAAATTTATATCGAATATTAACATATAAAAACTAAAAAATTTAGATAAATTGAAAAATCAAACCTGATTGACTTTTAAAAACTCAATACATTGATAAGTCGACCGTAGTAACATAAACGACAGAAAGAGCACTTGTGAAACATTTAGCTGAATATTGTAAACGAGTACTTACTCATCCTCAACGAATTTGGCAGCTAACATAAAACTGGTGATAAGAAGCCGATGAACGTTGAGGGAGGTCAGATAACCATTCGTCCGATGGAGGAATCTCTCCATATAGATGTATGTAACAACAAAGCAGGAATGCGCTGCAGTTTGCGTACTTGAAGATGCGATCAATGTACTGCCTAATGCTTAATGCAGGTGCTCTTGAACCATGGAAAATGGTAATAACTTCTTTCTCATTTGATGCCTTCAGTAATTTTTCATTCTTCAAGATGGTTTTTTCAAGTGTTGAAGCAAGAATAGACAGAATTCTTGGAGGCCCAAACTCTTCATTATCATATTCCTTGAGTCCTCCTACATTAGAGCAATCTTTTGGATCGAAAGATCTGCCGTTGTGTGCCTGTGCTCCCATATTCAATCAAAGCTGCAATAGAATTAGGTTGGCATTAGAAACTTGATATATACACCCCTGTTCTATAAAAAATGTCATATTTCTCAATTTTTTTATCACAAAATATTCGTTATGTTTTAAATGTCAAGACATAATTATTACTTATTTTTCACTTTTATTAATTATTTTCTTGAAGAAAACTATTATACACCATTCGGATTTGAATTTTCAATTATAAAATTAGAGAGATTTTGAAACAACAATCTATATCATCTCACTGTTTTTAATAAGCTAGTTTTTGAAAGAAAAAAAAAGTATGGAATGAAAGGAATGTTGAAATTCAATCCATTATGGACCAAATTTGAAGCAATAGGGAGGGCAATGAAATGCTGTTACGCATTTTGAAGTTGGATAAAAAGTCATTTCATGTAATGACAGCGCGTGAATTTTGAGAAGGAATATAGATTATTAGTTTTAGCACTTTCAATGTGGCTTTTTCTTAGTCAAAAGCTTTATGGCAGTTTCAGGCTTCAGGTTCCTTGTACATTGCTCAAACAGCTCGAGTCCAAAAAGAGAGAAATGATGATGCCATGGCAACAATCGTGATGCAGGACAAATACGGAATTATGAAACATCATGGTTGTACCTTTGGTTTAGCAAAGTTACTGCTGAATAGCAGGTTAGCATTAGCAGCATTACCATCACCAGGAACACTTCCCACCTAACTAAAAGGGCAATAATATTGCCACAGCAAATATGCTTATTGCCACTACACATATTCATTAAAATGACAAAATTGCCTTCTCAATTATTTCAACCCACCAGGCCACCTATCCTTTCGCCTTCCCCACCACCGCCGACCGCCGTCCCACCAAAATACACTTTTTTTTCTTTATTCCCAAAAGATGCAATCTTTAACCCAAAATCTCTTATCTTCTCACCTTTGCTTTCAAGAAGTAGTATTAAAGCCCCGACCCACAAAATTTCACATGAAATAAACAAAAAGGTAATCCAAAAATCCAGTCTTTTTCGCATCTAACAAACGTATTCTTTACACCCCTGATCATAAACCATTTTTAGCAAAAGGGTTCTCCAAATATCCGATCTTTTTCACATTCCTGAAGTGTATTCGTAGCTTGATGAACCAATTTCAAGAAACTCAAATAACTCCTCATACAAAAAAAACTCTTTGGGTGCATATTGTTTAACAACAATTCCAATTCATGAAACTCCAGCAATTGAAAAAGTCCATTGCTTTGCTTAATTATGTGAATTCAAGTCTTTATATGAGTCAATTGACAAAGTCAAAAGCTGTTTCACTACGCAACTCCTCCTCCCTTTTGATCAGTCGGGCCAGATCGAGGAAAATCGGGTCATAGATTTGTACAACCATTATTTGGTTGTGATAGTGACTAAGAAATAATAACAGGATTCTATGCTTTTTTGATTTGGTTATTTGATGGTGCAGTAGCTGAGGAGGGTGTGGTCAGGGCTGGGGGGATGTCGGTAGATTGGGAGGCTAAGGATGATATGATGCTAGGGTTCATTGGAGACTTTGAGGGGTAATATTATCATCCAATTAAAATGTGCTGAGGCAATAAGATTTTTGCCGTGACAATATCATTGTCCAACATAAAATGAGAAATACTTGGTATAGTTGATTTTTTAATCCACTAATAAATTCTGTATTAGATTTTATAA
Source organism: Cinchona pubescens (assembly GCA_025175665.1). Classification (NCBI taxonomy): domain Eukaryota; kingdom Viridiplantae; phylum Streptophyta; class Magnoliopsida; order Gentianales; family Rubiaceae; genus Cinchona; species Cinchona pubescens. The sequence continues at coordinate 130,821 of JANKKI010000269.1, read as the reverse complement.
AATAAATAATATTAATGGATATAAGTAATATTTTATAAAATTTAATTTTAATTATAAAATTTACAAGCTATAAATTAAAATTAAATTTATTTAAATATTTTTCATATACAATAGCCTTTTTGCAAGTAAATATGAATACCAAGGGCCACAGGTTGCAAATGCACAAATATCTGCAGAATTGTATGTCATGATATTTTTTTGTGTATATCGACAATATTTCTTTGTTTTAATATGGATGCACTAGACTGAGTGTTAATACTTGGATTTCGTAAAAGAGGGCGACGGAAAGGGAAAGCAAATGTTGATGAAAGTGGTATAAAATTAAGCTTGGTAGAGGAAAATTAAGCTTGGTAGAACCACTAAGAAAGAGATTTGACTACAGATATTCAGGAAACATGCTTTAAACCAGTGTTTTTTAATCGGCACCAAATTGACGGTCTACCCAATTAAGTTGAGACTGAATACAATACTGATCATATTTAATGCAAAATATAATCGATTCAAAAACTCAATTAAAATTTGAAAAATCGATAAAATTCAGTGAATCGATTTTGACCGAATTTTTAAAAACGTAAGCCAAACAAGATGCTCAATTTATCCAGATCTTGATCCCATATCCAAATACAACATCACCAATTCAGTTTTGCAAAATTCTCCAAACCAAAGAAAAAAAGAAAAAGAAGAGAATATTTATACAAAGAAGAAGCAAATTAAGGACCGGAAAAAAAAATAAAAATGGAGAGGGGTACAGGGGGACGTTTGTGGAGGAGAGGAATAGGGCGCGGAGGGGAAGGGTAGGCAGAGGCGAGGGAGAATGGGGAACGGAAGGGGTAGGCTGAGGGTGGTGGGGGAGGGGGAGGCAAGGGGAAGTACGGGGGGAGGGCAAGAGGCACTGGTAGAATGGACGAAAGATTCAAAATATTGTATTTTGAATTTTATAATACAGATTAATACACATAATTTATTTGAGTAATATATATTAATATGGATTATGGAATTTAAAGCATAGTGTCTTATACCAGGTAAAATAGTGCTTATTATATCTCTGATGACGCCTTAGTAAGGGGGCAAAAGTTTTAACCATCCGGCGATTCTATCCACCTAATTCAGCCATGACAATATTATATATTTAATATATGAAACTGGCCCGTTGAACCAGTTAAACTGGTTAACATACCAACCGAGAAATCCTCTAGGACACTTGCAAGTAGTTAAAGTGGCAAGAGGGATTTCACTTCAACTACTTGCTACACTAAACAAAGAAACATGTTACTTCAAAAAATCCTAAAAATAGGGGGAAAAAAAAACAAAAAGTAAATATAGACTACGTTTGAACAGTTATTTACTTATTGTTTAGAATATTATTTAAAATAAGTAATGTTATTAATTTTTAAAGATGTGATATTGTGAGACAAAAAGTGGTTAAAAAATATATTTAAAATTTATTTGTAAAATATTATTTAAAAAATAATAAATTATGGTTTTTCTCCTAACAAAACTAGTTATGGGACCATATGATGACAAAGTTACTTAAGTCTGAGGTTTCTCAATAAGAACGAACTTGTCCAATATTAGTTTGTCAACACTAATTAAGTTAAACCTAACAAAAGAAAACACTAATAAATTTTTTTTTTTTTGAGCTTGGTCCAAACTATTGAGTTTGATTAAATAAGCAATAAAACAAAACAATTTTTTTTTAAAAAAAAATAAGGAATTACAGTGAATCTCCACCTATTAATTGGTAACTCATTAATATAATTTAAATTATAAAAAAAATATTATCTTATTATTCGATTTACACTTCATTATCAAGCATAAAACAAAATGTATTATCAATAAGTCAAGGTACCCGAGTTAGAGTGAAATAAAAACTTGTTTGGCTTTGAAATAATAAATCCAATAGCGAAGACAAATTTTAAATTTTATTACATATTATTAAGTCAAGGTACCTAAGCTACTCAAGCTTGGGTAAATAATAATCTAGCCAAGAACAAACACAAATTTCAAGGTCGATATAACATCCAAAAACTCCCTAACTAAATCGTATATTATCATCTACAAGAATCAATCTTGCTAGTTGAGATAGGTTGGAGATTTAAAACATATGATGAAATTTTAGCTTCACTAGTTCAAGGGAACCAAAGTTATAAGTTTTTATCCATGTTCTTGCTTAGTCATAGTATACCACAAGAAGAGCAGAACAAAGTAGGAGAAACAAAATGAGTGTAGTGTATTGCAGAAACATAGCATAGAAAGCTGAAAATAACTTACACAGCTTCACCAAAAGTAAGATGATCTTCTGCTTGTCAAAGCTTAAGTATTAGTACTACTTGAATATAATTAAAGACCTGCAAAATAGAGTAAACAAGAAGATCAAGTAATCATTTTCTCCTGTTTTTCCTTCACATATCTCTCAGCTTTTTTCTCAAGCAGGCAGAGCAAAAAGAGTGGTACTAATATATTAATTGCATAGAATCACCATAAAGTGTGCAGATAAAAAGGCACCAAATAGCCCCCCACCACGGCCTAGGATCTAGGGGCAATCTTACCGCTTTGTATTTTTTCAAAAAACAAAATTACTTTTTATAATGAGGCTTAGTGCTATGATATCTTAGAAAAGTTTAGAATTTTTATATATGCAAATCTAGTTTATTCAAACATATATTCCTACATCACTAGTCAAAGAGAATGATAAGGTCGGGAATTAAAAGGTTAACAAGATAGTACTGAATAAGATTCGATATCCAAAATGTAGGCCATTAACTTAATTGGTTTTTTTAAAACTTCATTGTGGAAAACATATACTTTTTTGTTGCGTGGGGGGAATGTCGTTTTGTTACTGATTTTCTTGATGCTTCTCGCTCTCTAGCAGCAACAAGAACTACGTATCAAAGACAGTTTGTTCAATTAATATTCCTCTTTTCCTTTTTTTTTGGGCTAGGTAATATTCCTATTTTGCTTTCCCTTCGCCATTCCCCTCTTTGTCCTTCACCAATTAATTTTATATTGGTTTGTGCGGGTCATATAAATGGGTAATGATTAACAACTCTAAAATTGTCTCTAGTTTCTTTGGGCGAGCGAAATGAAACTCGCTAAGATTCTCTACAAATGTTGAGGATACAAATGTTGATTAAATTTAAAAAAATGATTTACAATGTACTAAATTTAGAAGTATTTGTCAAAATTAATTTTAAGTAACAAAATTATATTCAATCACAAACTCTTGATTTTAAATATTTAATCGAATTTCTTTTTTTTTTATATAAATTTTATGACACATCAATAATTTTATTCGTTTGTATAAATATATTAAATTTTAGGATACAATAAGAACTTAAAAATACTGATAAATTTTAGGTTACAATCATAAGTCGAAAAACACTATACACAGCACCCTAATAAGTGGCAAAGAAGTGTATATTTTTTCATTCTTAAGATTGTGGGAATTGCATGAGAGCTTTGGTCCATAAATACATGTGTGAAAATCCTATCTGAACTTCTTATTACATAGATTTTGGCCCATAAAGGTTATTAGTATTTCATTTTTGGTAAAAAGATTAATTTGGTCCTTAATTTATTCAAAAGACCATTTTAGTCCCTTGTTCTTAAAAAAATTACCAACTGATTTAAGTCTCATATATCACAAAAATTTTGGGCAAACTAACGGATCATTGACAATACATCTACTGTAAGTTAACGGTCACATGATTATTATATGGTTTGGTTCATTAATTTGTCTATGATTTCTATCATAAATCTTAGATTGGTTAATTTTTTTAAAGATAAGAGATCAAATTAATCCGCGGTAATAAATAAGGTACTAAATTAATCATACCCTAAAGAAAAGGGACTAAATTAGTTTTTTTCCTTCATTTAATAAATGGATAAGTTGAAGTTAGAAAAAAAGAAGTATGGTGGTAATACATACATTTAGTTACACTAATTCAAATTTTGTGTTTAATAAGGTAAAAATAAATTGTCTTTAATAGTGTACATCAAAGATATCATATATACCCGCATACTGTTTCTTAATACACAGTGTAAACGTGCAACACTATATATGTTCCATTTAGATTAATATATCATTGTGAAAAAATATATTTTAATTATTGAGTAGATACTACTTATTTTTCAAACACTTTTTTATTTCATATATATTATATCTTTAATAAAATTATTGTCATATTTATTTCAAATAATATGTTCTCATGCCTTTGTCAAGTAAGAACATGTATCCAGGAATTTGGGTTCTATATCTCCATGTACAATTAAAATGAAGCAACCATAAAAGAAAGAAAGAAAGAAATCCAGTTAGTCAATATTTTATTTCTAGAATCATATCGAAAAAGGGTATAATTTCATCTTATAGAGAACGCAATAGGAACGACAACATTTTAGGTTTAGGAATTGTAAATTAGTTGTCGCAATCGTTATCTGTGTAAAAGTTTCCATAGCTTTTCTACGGATTGTGTATCACAAGTCCAATAATTAATCGAATCTTTGGAAGTGATTATCCTAGTCATTCAAATAAGACATAACCTTTTTTCGGTGCATTTTGCAGGAATTGGCAAGATGCACCTTATTTTTGGAGCACATTGCAGTTTGGTCCCCCTTCTTTTGGGCTTGGTACCAACTTAGTGATTTCGTCTTCTAATTGTTCTTCTTTAATTTTATACTCATCTAAAATTTGGAATTTAGGATACTTAACGAAATTATCTAAAAGTTGAGGGGAAAATTAAACGTGGATTTATTGTTAATAGAAGCCATTAGGATGAAAATAAAATTATAATCTTTTTTTTTAATAACCAAAAGGATCCAATGATAGGATCCTTAATGAAAATTACCTTGATCAACTAGCAAAACCAGAAGCAGGGAAGAAGGTGGCTCCAAACGCCACAGAGATTTTCTTCGATTAAGCTTAGCCATTTGCGCAACTTGATAAGCTACTCCGTTGCCATCTCTTCTAGTCCATTTAACTGCATGGAAATCAAGTCTCTCAAGCATGGTTTAGAGATTTGGTCAAGTTTGAGTCTGAGTCGATTCAGGGCAAGTCTTGTCTGGAAGGATATTTCTTCTTTTAATTTCGATATATTGTATCAATTTATATACATCATAAAATATAAATTGATTGAATAATCCTAAAATATGAAATGAAATTATAGTATAAGAGTTATTTTCTGCTAGTCAATTCTTTAAATTAATTTACAAGTAATTATTTCGACATTATTTTTTCTGTATGATTTTAGACAATTTGTTACTAGTGCAACTTTGAACCATGGTCTCAAGTGACCTTTTAATATCCTCAACCAATGGACCAAGGGACGATAAATCATCTCCTTCATGCTTTAAAGCTCTAACTACTGTCAGTGCATCTCCTTCCAGTCCAAACCTCGACAATTGGAGCTCAATCCCAACTCCACAGCCAGACGAGCCGCCGACATCTCCGCTTGCTCTGGTTGCATATTCATTCCCACTATGAAATCCCTCAGGCCGCCAAGATGCTCCTATCCACATCTCTTGCCACTGCGACAAGTCGCAACCCATCCCATCGCTGATTACAGTAGCATCGAGATTGATCTTAAGAGTCCCCCCCTCCCCCGTCCAAGGTTGCCAACGAACTTCCTCCAAAATGTCACTTCCTTGCCTTGACTAGACATTAACCACCTTGAACTCAGATAGGTACTGGAATGCAGATTTCACCAACGACAATGGATCCTGCCCACGACTTCCATGTAACATCTTATTACGATTATTCCAGATAGCCCAAGAGATCACTGCAAATAACTCCCTCTAGTCCGTATTAAGATTTAGCATCGCATCTTGGAACCACATAGTGTCCTCTTGTTTACAGTTCGCCATTGGTTTGTGAAGGAAACTGAGTGCCCAGGCTTGAATAGATAAAGGGCATTCAAAAAATACATGTTTCGCATCCTCCACCTCTGCCCCACACGTTTGACATCTTAGTTCCACAGGGATCTATCTTGACAAGGTAGGCAAGATATTCATGCACACTTTCCACATCAAATGTCTAATTTTGGTGGGAACCCGGATTCTCCAAATCTTTCTCCAAATAACATTCGTCTCCGAGCTCCCTGACCCGTCATTCGCTCTGTCAGAATTAACTTCTACGGAAAATAGATCGCAGCATGTTACGCACTCCTAACTGAGTAAACCCCATTCTTAGAGAAATGCCAAACCCATTTATCCACCACCTCATCACTCCCTAGTGGAATCGATAAACTTGCTACTTTATGGCTAAAAACCTCTTCAACAAGTATTTATATCTCTAAAACAAAATTAATTTATGGTTAAATAATACCACATAATATCAAATGCGGAATAAAATCAAGGAACATACCTCCAACCATTGATGTTATTAGGTCATTGTAGAATAAAAATAAAAATAGAAATATTTTTTTTTGGATACTTATAAATCTAGACAATTTGATATGATGGTGTATTTTCTGATAGGATGTCACACATATACTTCCTATATTTGTAACATTTTTCTCTATCAGAAAAACTAAAACAGTTACAATGAGCGGTTATCACAAACGCAACAATTATCACAATGTGATAATTATCACAAATGTGGTTATTAAGTCAAATTGATAAATATCAAAATTAAATATTGGATCAAATATTTTAGAATTTAAGATAAAACCCACATAGGATAATTAAAAATTTCAACATTTCTCTCACTTGATCCACATATTTTATTCGATATACAAACTATTAAGTCTCACAAGCAAAGTCCAAAACACATAATTCATGGCGACAAATCCTCTAAGAAACAAGTATTGTCTTCCATGTATTATTATGCATTATGTCTCTTCAAGGCTAAAATTTATGTGATAACACAACTTAATGAATAAGCCTTATGCTTATTGTAGGTCCAATTTAAGTGAGTTTTCTCAAATAACCAAATAAGTATATGCAACTGAGTACGAAAAAACACAACTGAATAAGAGTTTCATTAGAAATATCAAATGTATATTCATGTAAAATGAGGTCACATTATGGAACCAAGTCCCATTCTAACTATATGATCCCTGAAAATCTTTGGTGGCATGTCTTTAGTCAAGGGATCGGCAATCATCAATTCAGTGTTAACGTGTTCAATGACCACTTTATTTCTTTAACACGTTCTCGAATGGCTAAATACTTGATGTCGATGTGTTTATTTTGACTACCACTCTTATTGTTTTTAGCCATAAAAACAGCAGCTGAATTGTCACAAAATAACCTCAATGGCCTAGAAAAATAATCCACAACTGTAAACCCAAACATGAAACTCTTCAACCATACACCATGAGAAGTTGTCTCAAAACAAGAGACGAACTCAACTTCCATAGTAGAGGTTGCAATCAAAGTTTGTTTTGCACTTCTCCAAGACACAGCTCCATCCGCTAGCATAAAGACATAACCAGATGTCGATTTTTGCGAATCAATATTGCCAGCATAGTTTGAATCTGAGTAGCCAAGCACCTCTAGATTATCAGTCCGTCTGTACATAAGTATGTTATCTTTCGTTCCTTGAAGTTAAATCATTACCTTTTTTGCAACTCTCCAGTGGTCCCTACCTGAATTACTCTGATATCTTCCCAACATTCCTACATCAAATGCAATGTCAGGTCTTGTGCAGACCTAAGCATACACATCAGGCTTCCTACAGCAGAAGCATACGAAATGTTTTTCATCTATTCCGGCTCAAAGTCATTTTTCGGACATTGGTCCAAGTTGAACCTGCCACCCTTCACAATAGGTGCCACACTTGGTGAACAATCTTTCATCCGAAATCTCTCTAAAACTTTGTTAATATAAGTCTCTTGAGACAAACCAAAAATGCATTGACCTTTGAATCTTTATGCCAATGCTATAAGAACCCTTAACCATGTTCTTCATATCAAAGTTTCTAGAAAGAAATTGTTTCACCTCATGTAGCAATCCTTTATCATTACTTGCAAGTAAGATGTCGTCCACATACAGAATAAGAAAACAAATCTTACTCCCACTAACCTTTTGGTATATACATTGATCCATGATAATCTCTTCAAAATCAAAGAAAGAGATCACACCATGAAATTTTAAATACCATTGACGGGAGGCTTGCTTCAGTCCATATATAGACTTTTTAAGCTTGCAAACTAAATGCTCACCATTACTACGAGGAAAATCCTTCAGGTTTCATATAAACATCTTCCTCTAGATCTCTATTAAGAAACACCGTTTTCACATCCATTTGATGCAAATCCATATCAAAATGGGCAACCAATGCCATAATGACTTGAAGAGAATCTTTCTTAGATACAGAAGAAAAGATTTTTGTATAATCGATTCCTTTTTTCTGAGTGAATCCTTTGGCAAAAAGTATCTCTTTAATCTTTCGATGTTGCCTAATGAGTCTTAGTTTTGAAGACCCATTACATCCTAGGATTTTTGCACCAATAAGCAACTCGACAAGATCCCGACTCCATTCGATGCCATCGATTCCATCTTCTCTTTCATGGCATTGTACCACAAGTTAGATTCATTACAGTTCATGGCTTGTGAAAACATTTCAAAATGATTTTCGACTTAAATATTATATTCACACTCTTGCAGATATACCATATAGTCATCAAGAATTACTGTTTTCTTTACTCTAGTAGATCTTCTCAATGTTGTTCCAATGTACACTGACTATTATCCTGAGAAATGTGTTGTTCAACTGGTTGTTCAACAATTTCAAGTATTTGTTGAATAGGATCTACTGGATCTTTATTAGCATTTTGTAAAGTTTCAAGGACTGGTTGTTCAACACATACTTGATCTCCAGGAGTGTGGTGAATAACAATAGTTCATCCATGACTCGAAGTGGAAGGTTGTGGAATAGAATATTCTATCTTAGATCCAATACCCAATGATCTGTCACTCCCACTAATTAGGTCATTCTCAAGAAACTTTGCATTTCTTGACTCCACAATCCATGTACTATTAGATGGACAGTAAAATCTATATCCTTTAGACATTTCAGCATATCCAATAAAATACCCATTAATAGTCCTTGGGTCCAACTTCTTTTCTTGTGGGTTATAAACTCTTACTTCAGATAGGCATTCCCAAATGTGTACATGTTGCAAACTCGGCTTCCAACCTTTAAATAATTCAAATGGCATTTTTGGGACAGCTTTGGTTGGAACTCGGTTATATAACATGTACACTGTCGTCTTAAGAGCTTCACTCCACAAAGATTCTGGAAGTTTTGAGCATGTTTGCATACTTCGCACCATGTCCAATAATGTTCGGTTTCTTCTCTCTGCTACACCATTTTGGTTCGGAGAACTTGGTGTAGTGTATTGAGCAATAATCCCATGCTCAGCAAGAAACCTTGCAAAAGGACCAGGTGCTTGTCCATCTTTGGTGTATCTGCCATAGTACTCACCACCTCTATCAGATCTCACAATTTTAATTTGTTTTTCCCATTATTTCTCTGCTTCTGCCTTAAACACCTTAAAGGCGTCTAGTGCTTCATTTTTGTTATTAAGCAAGTAGAGATACATGTAACGTGAGAAATCATCTATGAAGGTGATGAAATACCTTTGACAATATGCGTCCATATTCGGACAATATATGTCTGTATGTATGATCTTCAATAATTCTGAACTCCTCTTGACTCCTTTCTTTAACATGTTGGTCTGCTTACATTTTATGTAGCCATACACACAAGTTTCGAAATCAGTAAAATTTAGAGTGCTAAGTACTCCATCATCCACTAATCTCTTGATTCTCTGAATGGAGATGTGTCCCAATCTTCGGTGCCACAACATAGATGAATTCTCATTCATAACACATCTTTTAACACCAGCATTATTTTGAACATGCAAAGTAATAAATGTAGCATTGTTTTGCAAAATAATTTGAAAAAGACCATCAAACAAAACACCATTCCCGACAAGGTCAAATTTATAAAACAAACTAAATCTAACATTTGAACAATACCAAGAATATTCCAAAGGTACAAGTTTTGACAATGAAATTAAATTTCTAGAGAAATTTTGAACATAAAAGGTCCTTTCCAATCTAAAACAAAGCCACTATTGAAAACTAAACTGATGTCCCAATTGCATTCACGTGAGACCGCATCTTATTTCTTGAATAGATGTACTACTCACTTTCTATTGGCTTCCTTAGGTTTCACAATGCATGCAAGGAATTCGTAAGGTATGGATTGTAGAACCAGAATCAATCCACCATATGTCATGATTAATATCTAGCATATTAGATTCATAACATACAAGTGAGATTAAGTTACCTTTGTTCTCAAGGCAATTCTGAAATTTGCGGCAATCCTTCTTTATGTATCCCTTCTTCTTATAGAAGAAGCACTTAGATTCCTTCTTAATATCTCCTTGAGGAGAAATCTTTTCCTTTCTCTTCTTCTTGGCTTGGTTGTTGTTGTTCTTTCCTTGAGTTGCTAGATGCACACTCTCTCTAGTTTCCATAAGCAGCCTTCCTTCGTCTTGCACACACATGGTCATCAACTCATTGATGGACCATTTGTCCTTATGTGTCTTGCAAGAGATCTTGAAATGCCCATACTGCTGTGGTAGAGAGTTCAAAATATAGTGCACAAGAAAAGACTTAGATATTGTGACCTCAAGATTTTTCAATTGAGCTGCTATGTCCCTCATTTGCATGATGTGTTCACTAATTCCTTGGATACTACCGGTGAGCTTCATAGTAGAGAATTTCATGATTAGGGTGCTTGCTAAAGCCATATCTGAAGACTCAAACTGCTCATCAATGGCCTTCAATAGCTCTCGAACATTATCATACTAATCGACAGAACTCCGAATGCCAGCTGAGATGTTGGTTTTTATGAACATCACACTGAGGCGATTAGATCGCTCCCACGTTTCATAAATCTCAACATCAATAGTTTGATTGTTCTCAGTTATCGGAGATGGTTCGTCTTTCCTGATAGCATAATCAATGTACATCCACTCCAAATGAAGAAGAATCCTCTCTTTCAACAACTTATAGTTGTCACCCTTGAGCTCAAGAATGTCACATTTCATATCAGAAGAATTCATAGGTTGAAAAACTATACAAATAAATTACATACATGCTTATATCAAAAATTTGAGACAAATTAACATTTATTATTTTTTACCAATGCAAAACATACTAAGAAATATGAATTACATGACATAGAAATTGCCTGTAGGCTAATTAGACAAATTATTCTAATTCAAATAAATTCATATAATTAAAATTACAAAACTATTAAATCATGTTCCTTTCCTTAATTCCTGTGGGTAAATTAAAGAATATAATTTAATATTGGAAAAACTATTCTATTAGTCCTTCACATTATCCATTTGTATTTATTTAGTCTATCACTTTTAAAATGATAATTTTTAGTCCTTTACATTACCCATTTGTATTTATGTAGTCCCCCACTTTTAAAATGACGATTTTTAGTCTCTGACAAATGTAAAATGTCAAATTTCGGTACATAGACTAAATCCTGAGTACTTTTTGGTTTGCATTAATCGTATGTTGTTCACATGACATATTTTTTGAGCAAGATTTAGGAACTCGTTTTTTCTTTCCAACACAAAACTCGAGCATCGGATTGGATTATAAATTTTGAAAAAAAAAATACCACAAGTCAGATATTGAAATAATCTTAAATACAAACAAATTGCAAATCAATCACTTATTTCATATCCTTCGCACTCATAAAACATGTCTACTCAGATGAATTTATAAATTTGTTCTCGAAAAATATGTCATGTGAACAATACATGACAAATTTAAGCAAAAAATACTTGAGATTTGATTCAAGGACCAAAATTCAATATTTTATATATGTGAGGGACATGACAAATTTAGGTCAAAATGCTTGGGATTTGATTTAAAGACCAAAATTCAACATTTACATTTGTCAAGAACTAAATCATCATTTTAAAAGTGAAAAATTAAATAAATACAAATGTGTATTGTAACGGACTAAAAATTATCATTTTAAAAGTGAGGGACTAAATAAATACAAATGCATAATGTGATTGACTAATATAGTGGTTCACCCGTTTAATCACACAATATAATATAATAAAAATTCCCGTGGGATAAAATTTATTATATTAAATGTGATATAATAACAATTAATGTCTTTTATTATAAGTGATCCCAAAACAACAGAATTAATTTACATATATATATATATATATATATTAATTAATTAATTAATTAAAGATGCTGAGACTACTCTATAATTAAAAAATATGTATACGTATCACAGACATTAATAATTACAAAAAAGTCACCAACATATATACAATGTTGATATATATATATATATATATATATATATATATATATATATATATATATATATATATATATGCAAATAACAAATTGGAAGTAACTTATAAAAAAATAATACATTCCAGAACTAAACAGCTTGAGTAGCTTAGCTAGTCAGATTTCCTGACTCTTAACCAGAAGGTTTTTGGTTCAAACCCTTCTAGCAATGCCAAGTAAATTTTTTATTTTTATTTTAATCAGAATTGAACTTTAGCTTGTTTAAATAAAATAATGTTCCAAAATTAAACAAGCCATAGAAGTAGTTCGAGCGATCACAATCCCTGACACTTAATTGGAAGGTCATGGGATCAAAACTTTTGTCCAACACATGGACATTTTTATTTATTTATTTATTTATTATCAGGAGCAAACCTTGTCAACAGCGACCCCATTTTTTTTTTTTTTTGCATTTTCTTCTTCACCTTGTTTGGACCAAAACGGGTCTGTGCGACCCAGTTGCGATCCGAATGCAACCCGCACATATTCCTAGCCATTTGGGCATCAAAAATTGTGTTTTAATCATAGAAAATATGTAAATCCAATTTCCTAATGATTTCTAACTTTAGTTTTCAATAAAAACATCGAAATCATAAACCCATTATCATGGTCCATAATTCATATACATAAACAAAAAATATGCAGTTATAACCAAGCAATAAATAACACCGAAATAGATGTTTTAATCAAGGAAAAATCATAGAATCAATTTTAAATAATTTATAATTCTAGATTTACTCAATAACATGTCAACAGTAAACCTAAATCAACATATACATATATGTGAATAAAGATAGAGGCATAATATGCTTTGATACCAAATGATAGATATTTATATCTCTAAAACAAAATTAATCTAAGGTTAAATAATACCACAGAATATCGAATGCAAAATAAAATCAAGAACAATCTAGAATACATACTTCCAGTCATTGATGTTGTTGGGTCACTGTAGAATAAAAAAGGAAAATAGAAATAATTTTTTTGAGTACTTCTAAACGTAGACGATCTGATACGATAGTGTATTTTCTAATAGAATGTCAGCATAGAGACCCAAAATACTCCGTTTATTTATAACGTTTTTCCGTGTCATAAAAACTAAAGCAGTTAAAATGAGTGGTTATCACAAACGTAACAATTATCACAACGGTGGTTATTAAGTCAAATTGATAAACATCATAATTAAATATTGGATCAAATATTTAGAATTTAAGATAAAATCCACATGAGATAATTAAAAATTCCAACACTCTATTCCAGCTCCGTGAATGAGGATTTTATAAGTTGCTGACTATCGCATGTGGTTGAAGCTTACGTGGTTGAGAGATTACTCGAAAATTCCTGTTCGAAGGTAGCCAAGGATCATGCCAGCCAGATCCTTATAGAATCTCCTGCTCCCACACACATTCTACAGCCTAATAGACAATAGTTATAACACCTGGTGACCCTTAAAGGTCCCTCTCCAAGTGAAAGAATCCCTATTGTTGATCTTGGCCTCAAAGAAATTCACATTAGGGAAATATTTTGCCTTAAAAATCTTGTGAACAAGCGAATCCTCGTTCCACAGAATCCGTGAAGCTTACTTAGCCAACATTGCCAAGTAAAACACTTGTAAGTCCTGAAACCGTAAGCCCCCTTGATCCTTAGACTCGCATAGCCTCTTTAACTTCACCAGGTGTATTTTAGGAAGTTGGAAACAAGACATGGCACATATAGGGATCGCTTGAACAACTGCCTTAAGTAGTACTTCTCTTCCTGCTGTTGACAACTGTTTCGCATTCCACCCTTGATGCCGCTGCCATATACTGTCCTTAGTAGGGGCAAGCACTTCCTTTTTTGATCTTCCTACCACTGACCCAAATATTTCTGGTGTTGCTCCACTTCAGGTACGCCCAGTTGCTCGCACACTTTTGCTCTAATCTCTGTTGGATGGGTACATCTGGTAAAAACCACCGCAGAGTTATCAAAGTTTATCCTCTAGCCAGAAGCTGCACCATATTACTTGATGAGCTGCCTGATAAAGAGTGCCTCCTATCACGTTCCATTCCCGGGGTCATAACACGTCGTACTCTCACTAAGACACAAGGTTTAAAAGTTCAAACCTCCAATTACTTGTCATAGAGTGATAAAGAGTGCCTCCTATCATGCCCTATTCTCAGGATCGTAACACACCGTGCTCTCACTAGAACACAAGGTTTAAAACCTCAAACCTCCATTTACTAGTTTTAGAAAATTTATGAATACCTATAAAAATATTATGTAATGAGATGAACATATACATTATTTAATAAGAAGTTCAAGTTCTTTTCTATTAAAATAAGTATGTTATATAATATATATTTTAACATGTTTCAAACACACACCATACATATATATATATATATATATATATATATATATATATATAAGTAAATGGCATTATCTAGAATTCAAATAATTACTATACAATACTAAGAAGAATATCTACGACAAAAGTACGATCACAATAAAATAATCGATATTGGGCTCATGGGTTCTCTATAACTTTATTGGTAAGGTGAATATTCAATTTTAACTACTATAACCCGCAAAAAAAAATGTCTATAACAAAGTTAAACTATTACAACCCGTTGGGAAAGGGGTAATGCAAAGACACATATAGAGTATTGGTAATTACCTCCCACTAACTTCACTAAAGATAACCAAGAGTTAAAAACAATATATATAGCAAAAATATTAGGCATGCATTATACAAGTCATTTATCAAGTCAAATTACCACTTACGATTAGTTTTGTATAATTAAATAAGAAAAGTAATACTCGATCCGATTTAATAAGTATATATAATTTCCAAAAGAGTTTTACAAAGAACTTTTAAAAATATGGAAGAGAGCTAGAATTTCTTACCTCTACGATTTATCTAACTGTTAAACTTAGCTCAAATATTTGAGTGCCAGAACTATAACAGTTCTCGTCACCTATAATACAATTATAATGAAATTTAATTTTCACCTAATAATGTCTAATGAGTTTCTAAAATAAAATATAATCAATTAATCGTTTCTAAAAGAAATAAAACAGAATTCTATTCCTCTGACTTTTCTAAATAAAAAGCGCACGATCAAATATTCATTAAGTTCAAGTTATAAATTGTGCCCAACTCAACATCTTGACTAATTTCAAACAAAAATTACTCTACAAACTAATTCAACTAAAATTTCATTTGATAACACAAGACAACAAGGAATAACTTATATTTAGCAGTAAAAACAGTAAATAACCTACAATACAAACAACTGGGACATTGATAATGATGCCCCACAAACTAATACCGTTATTGATCTCTTATTATTAATTATATCAAGAGAAAATAATAATAATAATTATTATTATAATCACCAACATAATTGGTAACAAGCCTTGCTTGCAAAACTCACTTGCAAGAATAGAAACGGGCTGCAGCCACAAGTGCAGCCCCGTTTCCTAATTCTCATTATTATTATTATTATTATTATTTTTTAAAATATTAATCCATCAAAAACTTAATTTGGCAATAAACTTATTACCAAATCCACGAATTCACAGCCACTTTTACATGGCTATCTCTAGGGGTGTCAATGGGTCGAATTGTCAGGTTATCGTGTCGTGTGAAATGTAACTCATTTCTTATGATGTCGTGTTATGTGGGATCCATTTTTTATCGTCTTGTATTCGTGTTTGACTCATTTGAGTTCATGTCATATTTGTGTCTGACCCGTTTACTATTGACAGAGAGTATTAGATTATTTGACAAATTATATAACTTGCAAGTTATTTGATTAAAATCTCAAATTTTAATTATTTAATAAATTAAACAATTAGTAACACTAACCTTACTATCGTAGTAGTTTAAAACATATAATTAAAATAATTGAAATTTTTTTGATAATATTTAAAATAATAATTATGTTTGCTTTAATAATCTAACATTAAATCTAACTTATTCACAATATTAAAGTATATTATATTAAATTATAATAAAGAAAATATTTCAACAAAATCTGTTCATACAGTAACTTAACGGGTTATCGTGTCAATCCATGGTTGACCCAACCCAACCCAACCCGTTTAATTTCATGTCATAAACGGGTTGACCCATGTGTCATAACCTATTAATTTCGTATTGTATTCATATCGTATCATCAGGTCCTGTCAAAAATTACCATTCATAGCTGTGGCTTGATTGTTTTGTTTCAATCCTTTTTTTTCCCACAATTTCTAATATAATTACCAATATCTTAAATAAAAAAAAAACTTAATATAATTTTCATATCAAGAATTCGGAATACAAACTCTAACTTCATAAACTTAATTGAATTAACTCTATAATTTCACCTATAAATACATACTAAATCATCCAATAATTAGATTTAATGCAATTACTTTCGAATTCTTGTGAATTATCTAAAAGTACCTCACCGACTCTTGTTGATCCTCTTATTCTATCATATAATAGACAACCTAATTCTCCAAAGAATGATTATTTGATTAGTAAAGAGGACTATCGATACTTAATAAATTATAATTTCTTAAAATTATAAATAAGTCCTCCCGTTAGTCTAAATTATATTTTGACACTCAAATACTTTATTTTGGATCCTTAATAAGATTAATGAGTATTGGACTACAAGACTTGGGTTTTCACACGTCCTCTTCTGAAGCATTCCCAAATACAAGGACATCATCAACAAATAATAAATGTGATATGCTAGGAGCATTGCGTGCCATAAATACTTCAAGAATCCGATTGCTTCAGACATCCTCCTGCAAAAGACATGAAAAAACTTCCGAGCACAAAAGAAATAAATAAGGAGATAGGGGTCTACTTAATAGATATCCCTATCCAATTTAAGCACCCCAAACTGCCTTCCATTAAGCAAAAAATGAGTAAGAAACAGTACACCAATAAAATGAAATTCTTGTGAAAACCTAACGTTTTAATGTACAGATTGTTTTACGATCAATCAAGGAAAGTCCATTTCAGACTTTACTCATATCTAACTTAATAGACATGATCCCTCCATGCCCCAAGTTTTAGATCGAATAAAATGGTTGATCTCGTAAACAGCAAGAATGTTATTAACTTATCAGTGATAGTCTACCAGAAATACTTGCCAAAATATGTTATTAATGAAACAGCTCATCATGGAAATTGTGTACACGCTCTGATACTCCTCTAGGAAGGCGGTAAATCGAACAAATTTACTCAATACTCAAATTGAACTCATCTTGCTAAGAGCTTGTAAGGGATTATTGATTTGTTAATGATCAAATCAAACTTGAATAAGATTTAGCGTTTGTTAAATTTTTTTTGTATTCGAATCGAATTCAACTTAGTAAACTAAAAACTTTAAATTTATATGTAAAAAATCTAAGTTACTCAAGTTCCATTTGTATACAACTCGATAAAAAGTCGTTTAATTTCGACACAATAGATAAATAAGTCAATCTTGTACAAAATTATAAACTTTACGTTAAAATAATTAAACGAACTTAAACATTAACGTGTTTAACTTGTTTATATTCATTTATATCCCTCCAATTGCTTCGGTAGATCACGTGATTGCATGTGCTATTTTGTTTGTTTATTTTGAGAGACATTCTCTTAAGTATCTTAATTGACCAAGAAATTAAATATGGTAAATTATAAGCTACAGAACTAATTACATTGGGGCAAGCATAAAAGAAATGGAACTAAAATTTCAATTGGCCCTATTTGCATTATTCTTCATGTATTCAGTGCATTCATCAGATTGTAGTTCATTATATCTTTAAAGAAAAGAAAGGTTTCGGTGGTCTTTCATACGATCTAGATGCTTAACAATTTATACTTGATAGCAAATTTCGATCATCTATTCAAAATTCTTTATAGTTTCCAAGTAAACAATAAAATTAGATATTACATAAACTCATATTTTCGTCAATTGACAAGAGCAAATAGAAAAGTATACCAAGCTGCTGGGCTAAATAAGGGAAACCATCCGTTGCGAAATAAGCACTGGCAAAAGTAAATAACTCTTTGGTACTACTAGCTAGGAATGTTGTTTTTTCATAATAAGGTCCCAAATCCGTGTTAAAAATTGCCCATTTCCAGCAATTAAATTAAAGAAAAAAAATGGACGTAACAGAACATTCAATTAAAAGCAAATGCCATAATCTTCTTAAACCCACCTGTTAGCTTTTTTCTAGTTTAGTGGGGTTTAAACAAGCCCTTCAAATGCCCCAATAATGCATTGCTCCATTTTGACTCAAATTGTTAGATCTAATATATAAGCTCATATTTTATTCCCATATATCAAATCAAAAAAATTGGTAATCATAACCTCAAGTCATTGAAATATAACTTAAATTTAACCTACACCAATATTTTCTTTTACCATAAGATTTAGATATAAGTAAACAACCCTCCCCTCCACTACCCATCTAGATGTGTAGTTAGTTGCATGCAATGTTTTGAAGCTTAGGAAAAATGTATTTTGGTCCTTCTTATTTGGGGTATGTTCTCAAAATTTTGGACAACATATTTAATCTTTAATGTTTCAAAATTTGAACAAAGTATAGACAATTGGCGCAAATTTATTTGGACAATAAATTTATTTGGGATTTTAAATATTAAAATCCCCTTCCATACTTTCTTCATTGAATTACATCTATTGGGGTACTAAGAATCTTCTGTTCTACATTCTGTTTCACCCTCTATCATACTACCAAATGAATCGTTAAAATTTCTCCACTAAAATTATTATATAGAATTTTAACAATTTATTTGATAGTGTAAAGGGAATAAAATAAGGTGTGAGACAGAAGATCTAGTGATCTATTGGGGGAAAAAATCAAAGCACTTGTTGGCTTTGCCACAGGTAATTCCGTTAAAACGGATTTCTGACTGATTTTGAATTGGATTCGGTTCTTCAAATTTTTTTGGTAGGAAGGTTCTTCCTAAATGTTGTTAACTGGTTATGTTGTCAGAAATCGTTTTATCCGAATTTCCAATTTGATAAGTAATTTTGAAATCGTATATAAGTTTTAGTTTCGGTTAACCCAGTTAACCGAGTTTGAAGTCCTTGTAATATACTTTTATATATATAATACTAATACGTCAACTATATATATCATTGTGCTTGTACGTTATATTTATTGTTTTTTCGATGTAAATAAATAAAAAAGATTCTATGATTCCTTTTAGAAAATTATTTTTTTATGATTTAAATATTTGTACAGTACAATATCATTAATTTAAAAGTTTATACTGTATAAATTTTTAAAGTCAAAGAAATAATTGTCTAAAAGAGATGGTAGAATTTTCTAAATAAATATAGTTGTAGTTTCATATTAAGTAACTTATAAATGTAAATTTATAGTCACAATTCTAACGACTTCTTTCCATCTCGAAGGAGTTGAATTAAGACGTGAGGCTGCTCCAAGAAAATAAGACGTGTAGACTTGACTTACGTTGTACAACACCAGCAAGATGTCCTCTTATTCATGAAGTAGGAATTAAAACACCATTCTCCTACTTAAGATTCCAACAAACATTACATTATTTATATGTACCAAACTACCAACCCCATTATTAACTAGTTGAAGTGAATAAATTTTTGCCCAATAATTAAACAATTTAATGAACCATATATATGAAACCACAAGCATTGAAGACGTGTGAATCTTTTGAAACAAAACTGCAACTACAAATTAACAGAACGTGCAATCATGCAATCTCTTCTTTGCTCCTAAACTCAAAATTAATAATTGTACAACATCTATCTTCTTTATATTTAGATACAACAACAAATCAAACATGAATTAAGCTTCCAAAAAATGAGCCCTAATAAGCTCTCAAAGAAAAAACCCTTCTCCACCCTTCCTCTCATCATTCTTTCTCTAACTCTTATACTCGTAATTTTTCGTAGCCTTCGCTCGGAAAACGAAGTTGCTAGTAAAAGTACCAATTTTTAGTACTTCAGTTAGTTATCCTGAATGGTATCGAGCGATAGCCCACGAGCTATCACCGAAAAAGATCAGAATTGGCTTAGTAAACGTAAACAATAAGACTGCAAACGACATTGCATTAGAACTTATGCATGGAGGAGAAGCAGAGACTGTGAAGGTAGATTTCGATCATGTTGATAATGATCGTGTTAAGTGGAGCAACTTATTTCCTGAATGGATAAATGAAGATAATCCTGATAAACAAAAATGCCCGGAAATTCCCATGCCGCGATTTGAAGATTACGGGGAGTTAGATGTGGTTGTAGCTAATGTTACATGCCCTGTAGGAGGGGAAAAGGGTATGGGGATTAGGGATGTGTTTAGGTTGCAAGTGAATTTAGTGGTTGCTAATTTATTGGTAAGTAGTAGGTTGGAGTACCTAGAGGATAAAATGAAGTACGTTGTGTTCTTGGGAGGATCTTGTGGTCCAATGTGGGAAATTTTTAGATGTGATGACTTGTTTTCTGGATGATGGGGGATGGTCGATTTATAGGCCGGATTTAAGAAGACTCAAACAGAAGGTGCTGATGCCAGTTGGAACATGTCAGCTTGCTCGTCCATTTTCTGAATCAGGTAACTTTCTTTGTTTAGCTGAGGAATGTGTTTTTTTTTTTAACTAGTATTTTTTGGGAATATATTGTATGACAAGTACCATAGCGCAACTCTTAATCATTCTGATTTTGCTTTTAGTTTGCCATACTTTTCTTCAATTTCTTTCTCAAAGATATATCCAGTTGAAGCTAGATGTTTGCTGTGAAACAAGTTTAAGCACAAGGTAGTTAACAGATCACTAAACCTTCACCGGAGATTATAGAACGTAGACATAAATGGTATTTCTCATATTGACCTGACTATAAAATTTAAAAAAAAAAAAAAATATCTCAACAGATTATCAGTAGTCTTTTTTTTATTTTTTTATTTATTTAATATAGATTCTTTACAATTTTGGAAATATGATTAAGTGGTGTGAACAAATGATTTGCATATGAATTTGCCAAAATAATTATGTCATTTTGTGACTTAAAAAATCGAAAAATTCTATATATGTGCTTTGAAAAATTCATACGGTACATGTAACACTCAATCTTGGACTGACTATGTTATAAACAGTATAATATCTTTTCCCATTATTAATGTGGGAGGGGACGTCACATAGTTAAGAACCCCCTTAAACTCGGATTTCTGATTACATCCTTGGAGATCAATATCATGTCACATTTATCATGATCTAGTCTCATCTCGTGTAGAGATCATACGGGATTCATTTTGATACTAGTCATAATATTCTAGGTTTTGGGCTGACCCAATTAACTTTTGAGTATAAACAACTAGATTAAAATGTTTAAACTAAATTATTAGTAGTTTATGTCTAAGATATTATAAATAATATAATATCTCTTCTCACCAGACGGGACGTCACAGTTACAAATACCAAGAACAACGAAATAGTGTAGAATATTATATAGATATATATGTAGTTGTGCAGTGTGTCTATTACATGATGGAGAACTTTCAATATATTGATGCACTACAAACACTTAATCCATAAAAATAGATCAATAGTTCAATTTTCTATTAGGAATAAAATCTCTACATGTCAAAAAAAACTTGCAGGTCAAGAAGGCTGGCGAAGATACACATTTAACAATGCATTATACCAGTCAAGAGAAGCTTATGTAACTGTTCTACACTCCTCAGAAGCCTATGTTTGTGGTGCTATAGCTTTAGCTCAAAGCATCATTCAATCTAACTCAACCAAAGACCTTGTCTTGCTAGCTGATGATCACATCTCAACAAAATCCTTGCAAGGCCTCAAGGCTGCCGGATGGAAAATCAAACGAATAAAACGAATTCGAAGCCCTCAGGCCACAAAAGATGCGTATAACGAGTGGAATTACAGCAAGCTGAGGATATTTCAGCTCACTGAATATGATAAGGTCATTTTCATAGATTCTGATTTTATAGTTCTTAGGAATTTAGATGATTTCTTTGTTTATCCACAATTATCAGCTGTTGGCAACAATGAGCACATTTTCAACTCCGGCCTAATGCTAGTTGAGCCATCAGAATGTACATTTCAAACCCTAATGCGCAAAAGATTTGCGGTGACTTCATACAATGGAGGTGATCAAGGGTTTCTTAATGAGGTATTTACATGGTGGCATCGATGGCCAGGAAGGCTTAATTTTCTCAAGTTTTTTGGCGATTCATTTAGTTTGATGAGGCCTAAGATTCCCGTGAATTTGTATACAATTCATTATCTAGGGGTGAAGCCATGGATGTGTTATAAAGACTATGATTGTAATTGGGATAGTATAGGGTTTCAAAAGTTTGCTAGTGACTTGGCTCATGAGAAATGGTGGCAAGTTTATGAGGCAATGCCTAAGAAGCTAAGACCATATTGTGAGTTGACTCCGAAAATGGATGCAAAAATTAAGAAGTGGAGAGGGAAAGCTAAGAGTGTTAGTTTGCCTGATAGACATATCTAGTGTTGGAAGATTAAGGTGAAAGATCCGAGAATGCACACAGCACACCTGATGAAATAGATATAGTGCATTTAAGGTGAAAGATCCGAGAATGCACACCTGATGAAATAGATATAGTACATTTTTAAGCTTTGTACAAATTGGAATTCCATGTGCCTTGCCTAATTTTTTTTTTTGTTTTAATTAAACCAACAATGGTGGAAAATTTTATTGACAAAGTCAGGAAATTACTACTGCAATTACAGCTTTTTGTGCAAGTATGCGAATCCCAACTTATCCAATCTTAGCAAGGAAAATACTTTGTATCTTGGGTTTATTTGTAAATTTTGTGGTCGAGATTAAATCTTATCGATTTTGATTACCAATTAGCAAACCTCTTGCAGTCCTAGGACATGAGAAACTGTCAAAATGACCATCTAACTGAAGATCACAAGCTACATTGACTAGTGCATCTGCTACTTTATTGCACTCACGATACACATGTTGGAAAACAAAGTTCCTGTTAGCAACACCGAATATCTGATTTGGAAAAATCTTTTGGCTGTAAATTCCAATAGTTGACTTACGTCATTAGGTGATGTACTAACTCGCATACATACAGTAAATTTTCTACTTTTTATGATATTATGCATTGGGAGTCTTTCGGCTTACAAATTTCAAGATCATATATATCCGTTGAAGACTCTAATAAGCGAATGGTTCATGTTGTTCAATTACCATTAACTGGAAAGGTATGATTTCAATTTCAGTTAGTATTTCTGCATTATTCCAACAAGGCAACAATAATCATTTGGAAGCGAAAGGAGTCACCATTTAATCGGGGGCCTTGATTGTACAAGGTATAAGGATCTGATTATTAAGCTACAAGATGTGAATTAGGGCTCAGCTAAATATGGGTTAGATAACTAGAGTAGTGGCAACATGTTTGTCAGGATTAAGGGCAAACTTTTGCATGGATCAATGTTCAAATACCCATCAGACATAAAGTCTGTGAACTCTACTATAGGGTCCCAATATAGGATCAAGATATTTTGTATCTTATGAGTATATAAATCTTAATATACATAAGAATATTTCAAGTTTTGGTGGTTTGACTCTTACCCATTGAGATAAAGTGCGGGCACAATCCCAAATTAAATGACAAAATCATATAAATTTTAGAAAATTAAACTTTGCCCTCATTAATATGAATAAACTACAACATGCTTATTTGGTTTTTTAGTAATTGAAATTCAAGTATTCTATCGATTCTACTTATTTTGTCACAATTTGATTTTTTTAGTCAAATAGATCAATTTTATAATTAAAAATTCACATATAATTATTTTATTTTTTTATGAAAAATTTTCAATAAAAATAAAATTTATATAAAATATTATCACATAAAAATTTTAATTTTTAAAAAAGTTACAAAATCTACAAAAGAATGAGCATTGAAAACTTTACTCATTGACTAAAAAAAAGTCAAATATAACAAATATATTAAGATGGAGGTAGTAATATTTATTTTAGTTTTGTAAGATTTGCAAAAACTTAGAAATGTCAATAACACCAAGTGCAAAAGCAAAAAAAGATCACGACTTCACATCATTCTCAATCTTCAATTTAGTCTTGACTACCCATTTGGTATACTCTATTTTGTTACTATTAAATTTATGTATTTCAAAGCCATAGCCATTTCTATCTTAACTCCAAGACTGAAGTTTCCATTAATCTAATTTTAATTTAGTGATGAGTTATCAATGAAGAAAATAGAATGAGAAATCTTGTTGTTGTTCAAATTTGCATAATTTCAATTAGCAAAATGAAATTGCCAAACTATGTTTGATTTATTTTTATTTTTTACTTAATTTCACAATAATGTGCTGAGTGAAATAGATTCTTATTTGAAATATATGATATGGAATTGAAATATTGTCTATATCAGGTGTTGATTAGTTCATTTAAATTTCAATTCAATTTATTTATTTTAATTTATTTAGGCATTTTTTTTCCTTCATAAATTTCTAAATTTGTTTAGTTATACTATTTGTACCTCGTACAACTTAGAAATTGTATAATCATTTGTTTTGAAATGACATTTCCAGTAAAGGATTAATCAAAGAGATATTACAAAGACGCCAACGTTATGGAAGCTCCTGGATCGTGTAAAATAAGAGTAGTACCAAAGGCGTGGGGTAGAGGGCTCGTAGTACCACCTTTTCTTGATCCAGCCTTTTCTTCAAAATCTAAATAGAATGCAAACGGAGTCATTTAATACTTAAGATGGAAAGAAATAAATAATTAATGCACACCAATAAGAATTAGGACCAAGAAAGGGTGGATCAAAAAATGAGTTTTATTATACAGTTATTTTTACTTATAATCATTAATAAATACGTATAATACCCTTCTAGATATGTGAATACAAAACTTTTTCGTTATTATAGACAAATAACATTCGAGGCACATGACAATAATTGTCTCCATTAAAAAATATTTCTGGCTACGACCTTGATTGCAAGTACATGTACCTTATAATTGAACTTTTAAGACCAAGTGACTAGAAAAAGCAAAAATAAAATAGAAAGTTATTACAACATCGCTAATTCTACAATATTTATCATCTTCAAATTTAATAATTACAATATTTTCCCACCATTTCTTGTTTTAAAAGGCACACTGACTTATGTCTTGAATAATTCCCACCAAATCTACAAGGAATCATGTCTTGAACAAGGATTTTACAAATCCATGGAGGACTTCTTCAACAATTCAGCAATGCTTCCAACTCATCAACAAAATGAATATCTCTTTTGTTCACAAGTTTAAAGAAGGGAATCACCTGACAAATTAGTTAGCCAATTAGGATTGATAATCAATGTAATGCAATTTTTTACCATTGTAATTTGCCTCCAATTGCTAAATCATTAACTTGTTTAGATAGGATTGGTTGTAAGACTTGTAGAGTCCAAAAGGCTACAAAGGGTTAGGGCTTTTGTAACTCTCATTCACACGAGATTTTAGTTTTATGTCCCCCTATTTGTACTTTTTTCCTAACTATCCCAAATAAGATGGGTGACCGATCCCCTAACAATTTATAGGGTAATTTGCTAAAAAAAAAGGGCACACCGACTTATTATAGATGGTTATTTTACAAGTTCCACCAATTTTGCTGCTCTTAGAAACATCAAGTTAATTAGGAATTCAACTAATAATGCTAGGCCTCTAGTTCGTGTTATGAACTTTCATTTGTTAAATAGTTAAACACATCTGGAATTTGAACAGTATTATGATAAGGTATCTCTTCACCACATAGTTGCCATCTAGGCTGGTATTATAGTCATCTTTCTTCTGGGATTCCTTACAATGTGATTGAACAAAATGCCATCTAAACCTTGATTGCAGGTACATGTACCTTACAATTGACCTTCTAAGAGACCAGAAAAAGGGAAAACATAAAATAGAAAGTTATTACAACATCGCCAAATCTACAATATTTATCATCTTGGAATTTAATAATTACAATATTTTTCCCACCATTTCTTGCTTAAAAAGGAACGCTGCCTCATGTTTTGGAACAATTCCCACCAAATCTACAAGGAATCATGTCTTGAACAAGGATTTTACAAATCCATGGAGGACTTCTTCAGCAATTCAGCAATGCTTCCAACTCATCGGCAATATGAATATCTTTTTTGTTCACAAGTTTAAAGAAGGGAATCAGCTAGTAGATTAGTTAGCCAATTAGGGTTGATAATCAATGTACTGCAATTTTTTATCATTGTAATTTGCCTCCAATTACTAAATCATTAACCTCTTTAGATAGGATTGGTTGTCGGACTTGTAGAGTCCAAAAAGCTAAATAGGGTTGGGGTTCTTGTAACTTTAATTCACAGGAGGTTTTAGTTTTATGTCACCCTTTTTGTACTTTTTTCCTAACTAGAAATAAGATGGGTGACCGATCCCTAACAATTTATAGGGTAATTAGCTCAAAAAAAAAAAAAAAAAAAAGGCACACCAATTTATTATAGATGGTTATTTGACAAGTTCCACCAATTTGCTACTCTTAGAAACATTTACTCTAATTAGGAATTTAACTAACAATATTAGACCTCTAGTTCGTGTTATGCACTTTCATTTGTTAAATACTTAAAAGCGGATGGAATTTGAACCTGAATAAGGTATCTCTTCACCACATAATTGCCATCTAGAGTAGTGTTATAGTCATCTTTGTTTTGGTATTCCTTACGATGTGATAGAACAAAATGACTATAAATAGGAATATGTGTGTTTCTATAGGTTTATTTAACTAACTCATGTTAGTGGGATTACTAATATATTGCAACTTGTAGTATTGTAACCCGTTCATAAATTTTGAGATAAATATTATTAGCTAGTTATA
Source organism: Cinchona pubescens (assembly GCA_025175665.1). Taxonomy (NCBI): domain Eukaryota; kingdom Viridiplantae; phylum Streptophyta; class Magnoliopsida; order Gentianales; family Rubiaceae; genus Cinchona; species Cinchona pubescens. Next base: position 103,593 of record JANKKI010000269.1, on the reverse strand, counting down.
ATCTCATAGTTCCGAGATTTGAATCCAAGACTTTTAGTTTCTACGGTCTTATCTTTATTTGTATTTAAATAGGTGTATTTAAATAAGTACCTAATCAAGATTATGTATATACTAATCGAGATAATTTGTATAATATATCACATCTTGGTACGAAACATACATACAACATATATACATACACAGTACATACAATACATATATATATGTATATTATATGTATGTATGTACATTAGTTAAATAGTCACCATCAAATAGTGCAAATCATAAAACGTGCGAACGGATACCATTATCATTTCACTATATTTAAAAGCAAAGCTCTAAAATTGCATTTTTTTAAACTTAATTCTTGATCATATTCACGTTCCTATATAAAAACTAAAGTCTCAATCCAGCAATCCCTAATTTAGAATTCTGTACTAAGCATATTGTGAAAAAACATTATATACTTTTTATATCTTTTGCCGAGTCCTACATTTGAGGATGTTTTCAACCTTTCAGGACTAAAATTCATTGGGTAAAAAAATATTTAAATAATAAAATTGAAGTGATATAATTTTTAATATTACAAAGTAAGTTCAACGGTATACAACCTTTGGCAAATAACAAATTATTTTTAATTTGAAAAACCTAAAAGGACCACTTTAGTAAACTTGGGAAATTTAGATACCAAATTATTGATCTATGTGAACGAACCCCATTTTCCTTATAATAATAATAATAATAATAATAATAATAATAGTAGTAGTAGTATACTACTACTACTACTACTAATGATAATAATAGTAATGACATTTAACTAAGGAATTGAAATTGGATTTAGATTACTTTATCTTGGTAGGATAATATTTTCTAGTTATAGTGCTTTTGCAAAACGATTGTTGGTGTGGGCTTTCCTATCGATCCTGTACTACCTAATCTAGACCCGTTCATATCCAAAATTATTTTTCACTTAGTATACTAATCTTTGTCTAATTAAGTTATAATTTTGTAACTAATTATTTAGTGAAATTTCAGCCAATTAAAGTAACTAAATTGTAATACAACTTGTGGGAAATTTTGCTATCTTATAGGAAAAGCCATTGGGCACATTTAGGAGTAAGCTTGTATAAATAGGAAGGCATCAGTATACAAATGAAAAAGGTAGCCATTAATTAGTCTAATTTTGTTTCTTTTGATGAAAATTTCTGGAGATAATCATAGAGGAGAGAAATTATACGGGAGAGCATTAGGGCAATATTTGTCTTAAATTTGAAAACTATACTTGATCAATAGAAATTATTTTTGTATGAGGTTTTCAAAACTTTTTTTATAAAAATTATTTTTCGAACAAAAAAAATTATTATTGCATGATGGTCTCAATTTTATTTAAAAAAAAAAAGATGTTCAAAATTATAAACGAAAATATTCTCTTTTATTTTTCTATTTTGAATTATTATGTAATAGATTTTTATGAGTAACTATTGTTAGATAATCTAGAGTTTATTGAAGATATTTTGTATAAATAATGATCTATAGTTTGAAAATTTTATTTTATTTTATTTTATTTTTTGTAAAAAGTAGATATGATAATTTTGGTGTTCTAGAAATAGTAATTGTAGGGATTCTTTGTAAACATTATTTTTATAAGTAATATGTTAGATTAATTATTTTTTGGTAGTATTTTTTGGAACAATTATTTTGGAAAAATAGTAAAAGTAATAATATACGACTTTTGTAAGTTAATTAATTGCTTCTCAAATGAATACTAGTTGGCAAGATTCTCAATATGGGAGATTTAAGAATTTTGAATAAGGAAAAGAATATATGAACTTTCATTATAGGAAATTAAGTAAAGATTTACTTCAGTGTTTGTGCACATTTTGTCAAGATAATTAGTTTTTATCCCATTCTATTTTTCAAAAAATTATTTTTGCTTGAATGATACTTTTGAAAATATTGCTTTTTATATGAACATGAACTTTACAGGGCTATTTGTGTTGCTTTAACGTTATGAATAACTACATGAGTGGCATTTTTAGAACCTTGTCTGAGTATTTTTATGTGTAATTGCTTAGTTTATTTGATCGGTAATTAATATGGATAAGACTCTTAAATTGATCATGAATAGTCGGTATGGACTATATATAGATCTACTCTATTTCTATTCTGAATAAAGCAACTTCCAATTTCTATTTTCGAGTCAATATTGTTTTGCGAGACCTCCTTGGAGGCCTTTACTTCCTAGTAAGGTATAGGTACTGGATTGAGTTCAGTAAGCCGATTGCAGCACATTTATTTTATGGGCTTAATCATGAATCAAGTTGTGAATTTTGAATTTTGGTTATGATTTTTGGATTTTTATTTTTTGTTTCCAAATATGAATTTTTTCAAGTAATACGATATCTCTTTTGAAAATTCCATTATGATGCCACTTACTATAATGATGTATATTTTCACTTATAGCATAAAATTTTTGAAGTACTTATGTGTGATTGTTTTGAATCTTGAATTTTATAATGATCTTTTGATTTTGATCTTTTATTTTCGAAGATGAATTTGCTCAAGTAATATGATCTTTGTTTTGAAAATTCTGTTATGATGCACTTACTATAATTATGTATATTTTAACTTATCATACAAATTTTTTGAAATACTTCTATGTGATTTTATTGGAACACTTTTGTGAAATGTATGTATATGTAACTTGTCTGGTCCAACAAAGATGGTGCTAGCTACTTGTTAAAGTGCAACTTGTCGCACACCTCATTTTTAATAGTATTAATAGATTTGGCGAATGTTGCACTTTAGGTGTTGGTATGCACGATTTGAAGATCTGTTAGATTTGGTAAAGGTGTTAAAATTAGACTAAAATAGGATAAATCTGGGAGTTTGGGTGCAATACATCCAAAAACAAATTATGGGGGTACAAGTGAGAATCACCTATAAGTCAAGGGTTCAAAGTGGAGTAAGGTCACTAGGGTGTAGGTTCAAAGGGGTAAAGTGTAATTAACCCTATAAAAAATGTCTCTTGATGTTTGTTACATTATTTTTGTAATACTCATAATAGAAATAAGACAATTGTATAAATATTGTTTGTCTATTTAGAACTATTAAGAGTTAGATTTATACTTTGAAAAATGACTATATTGTGGGATCATAATCTAATCCAATAATATTTAGTTTGTATTTTATAATTAAGGTAGAATTTATTTTTCTAGGCTTGGATTGAAGATGCACCATCCTCCTTCCTGTCGTGACTCCAGTTTGGAGTAGTTTAGCAGCTATATTATTGTTTTCTTTGTTCGTTTGCATTGGCAAATTGACCACAGTGAAGGTATTGGCCTTCATTCACAATAATCATATTGTTTATTATGATTTGACCACCAAATAATTTCTTAGATGATGCGACTAGACCATCAAAATTGGCAACTTTAGTTAGGTTAGTATTTTTTATGAATCAGTATTTTACCATGGTTTTTTGACATGTTCATCTTTGGCTTGATAATATTTGAGTTATTGTATCATCCCATGGATCTCAATCCGATGTGGATAGGATGATAAGTTGGAAATCTTATTGTATCATCCCATACATCTCAACAAGGTGCTCATAGAATGGTACTTATATTGAAGATAGAAGATGGGGCATTCCATACGGATTAATGCTACGTAGAAACTAGCACGAGCCTGATTTTTGAGCTCCTTTAAGCAAAGGCATCCAATCAGCCTTTGGCCATAGGAATTATTCCAATAGATCTATATAATCCCTTATCGGCCATTTCATATAGTACAAGAAGTTCCAACTTATCGGCTATCTGATGTTGTAGAAAGACAAGTTCGTGGATGTTTTTACCTTGTATGTTTTAGTTTTGGGAGTTTTCAACTTTCTTTCAACGGTTGGATGTGATTTAAAGAGAGGTAATAAAGGTGTCAAAGGGTGAGGAAGAAAGGATACTAGGGAAACTAACAATTGATTTATAATGGAATTTCTTTGAGAATGGCAAGACTTCTCTTACTTTAGCACTATGTGTTATATTTCTCCCTTATCCCATCTCTGCAATCTATAATGTAACCTAATGGTTAGAGCTACCAATTTCGTGGACTAGTGCAATCTATACTTATACAATACTTTAAAATCTAACCAACAAGTAATATATTTACGAGTTTATTTTTATTGTTACTGTGTATAGAATTTATTGATGGAGCATGTTAGCTGGGTGTTTGGGAATTTTTTTGGGAAGACGATTATTATAGTTATAGAATTGCGAGCACATCAAAAATAGTTGTAACTTATGTTGTATTTTGATGTATTGAAAACTTAATAATAGCAACACGCTTTAATTTGCTTATAAATAGAGCATGTCATTTGGGTGTTTAAGTATTTTGGCTTATTATTGCTGGGGTTGCCTTTGGTATAGATATTGCTATCTATTTCAGATTCCACTCCAATAAATCATCTATAGAAGAGATTTGAACCAACCCCAACAAAGCATAATTTCATCTCTCCTAATGGCAGTTCTACTCTTACTATTAATAGGCAATGTTTTAGACCCAAAGTACCATCAAAACTTTGAGGAATTTGAAAAATTAGGCACATAAGTTTAATAATTCTTAAATTTCTTGCTAATCAAATTTCTAATTGTTTTAAACTATTTTGCAAGAGATGGCTCTTATGGGACTGTTAATGAATATTGAAGCAAATTCGGTTAATTAATCACCGATAAAAAAATATCCTTTGTTGAAAAGGCGTCTAAGGAGGTTCATGTCCTCATTAAATCACAAAGCACAATATAAGAATGTCATGCATTATTATTAGGTAGAAGTTGTAGTGGGTGGTCGAGGAGATTCAAGATATTGTACCCCTTATGGATCATTGATGAGGGTATGGTCCATGTTATTTCTAAATTTTACACTATTGATATTTTCTTTATTTATTTTTATTGGAAAATTATCCTTCCATCTATTTTAACAACTGGAAGAAAAGATAGAAGAAGAGCAGATGTCTTTTCCAACAACTTAGGTTATTTCAAACAAATAATGGAGACATTAGCATCCATACACTATCACCATATCATTCATTATGATATGAAGAAATACCACGAGCATGATTTTACAGCACCTTACAAAGGTATCTAATTGTTGTTTAGGTAAAGAAATCTTCCAACAACTCAACCTTATTGCCCATATATTGGTGTAGAGGATGAAGTTCATAAATGTATGGTTTTGCTCGTATTTTGGCTCATATTTTTAGTTAGAATAGACAATTTTACCATATTGTAAACAATACAACAAAATAGACTTTTCAAGACTTTTTCATGCGACATAGTACAAAAGTGCAGCAAATAAATGACATACCACAAAATTCTATTGTAAATTCACTACATTAACTTGTTATGACACATTCATGGATAATGAAAAGTAACACAAAAATTAATAAAAAAAATTGTCATTTTTATTACAAATTAAAATTTAGTACTAATAAAGAAAAGAAGACAAGTGACGGAAAGTAAAAAAGGAAAATATCTTAGACCTTAATTTTTTGCAGTTTCTTTCTACTCACATAGATTGAGCTGATCAGACCTATTTTCTCTCTCTTCTCTCAGACAATGAGGTAGCCATCATAGGTAGAGAAGCCACCACTGCAAATAAGATCATGATCTCTCCATATTCTCGTCTCTTTGCCTTCCTATAATCTTAGACTTAATTTTTCTCATCTTTTCTTCTCTTAGGTTGTTCACTACCTCTGCCTCTGCGTCCACCTTCACCGTCGATTTGATGTGTATTTATTTACTTTAAACAATTTCTCATATTTTACTGAATAAACAATTGGATCGAAAGTTAAGATTTATAGCTTAATCTCAATTAGTTCGCTCTTTGTTTCTCAATTCCAATAAATTGTAGCATCATTTTCAAGAAATTCATTGTAAATTTCTCTTTATTTTCATGTCATAGTGAAGAAAGAAGAGGAATTAAAACTCACTGAGGACGACTCACTTCTTCAAGTAATTTTATTTATCCTCCATGAACAAAGCCCTAGCTTTGGTCTTAAGAAAACTTGCTGGGGTTTTGTAAGCTCTGCCAATTTAAATGCAAGGTAATTAAGCTCAGATTATCTCTATTTTTTTGTACAATATCTTATTTATATGCATTGAAATTGTTATCAAATAACCAGCTTAAGCTATTGAATTATCTCAAGTTAGACACTTCATTAGACTACCAATGGATGTGTGTGTGTCTATATATATATATATATACTGAAGGATTCAAGAATCAAAGGTGGAGAAAGTGTTATACGGAGATGAAGAAAGAAAAAGCAGTTGGCCTCGATGATATTCCAATTGAGGTATCGAAATGCTTATGAAAGAAGGGCATAAGTTGGCTTACCAATCTTTTCAATAAAATATTAAAGAGTAAAAAAATTCTTGACCAATGGAAGAAGAGTATTCTCATACCCATATTCAAAAGCAAAGGGGATATACAAAATTGTGCAAATTATAGAGATTTTAAGCTAATAAGCCGTACGGTGAAAATTTTGGAGAGGGTGATAGAAAGAAGCTTAAAAAAGGAGACTAAGGTGTCAAATAATCACTTTGGTTTCATGCCAGGAAGATCGACTACTGAAGCCATACATCTCTTAAGGAAACTTATCGAGAGATTCCATGATAAGGAAAAGGATCTATATATGATTTTTACTGATCTTGAAAAGGCATACAATGGAGTCCCTAAAGAAGTAATGTGGAGATTTTTAGAAAAAAAAAAGGAGTTAGAGTAACATATATAGAATCAATAAAGGAAATTTATGATACAGGGATGTGGTTACAATTGTGAGAACACTAGGAGGGTTGATATGGTAGTCCCTATATACATAGATTTACGCCAAGGATCAGCTCTAAATCGTTATCTATTTGTGTTGGTCATAAATAAACTTACAAGGCACATACGGGAGGAAGTACCATGGTGTATGTTATTTGCAGATGACATTGTTTTAGTGGATGAAACAAAAGACGGGGTTAATGCTAAACTTGAGATTTGAAGAGAGACACTTGAGACAAAAGAGTTTAGAATTAGTTAAATAAAAAATAGAATAGATAGAATTTAAGTTTAACAAGAGTGCACATTGAAATAGAATAGGGGTTAGTAACCAAGAGATACCCATAAGTGACAATTTTAAGTATTTAGGGTTAGTTCTTCAGAGTAATAGTGGTATAGATCGAGATGTTACATATCGGATACAAGCGGGTTGGATTAAATGGGGAATGGCATTGGGAATATTATGTGACCGCAAAATTCCTTTATGACTTAAAGTTAAGATTCTGTAAATTTTATGGAATGGCAATTAGGCCAGCAATGCTTTATGGGTCTGAGTGTTGGTCAGTGAATTACACACATGAGCAAAATATGAAAGTAACAGAAATGCGAATGTTAAGATGGATGTGTAGGTACACTAGGATAAACAAGATACCTAATGAGCATATTCGTGAGAAGATTGGAGTAGCACCTATTCATGAGAAGATGAGAGAAACACGCTTAAGGTGGTTAGGTCATGTGTTAAGATGTTCAATAGAAGCGTCTGTCAGGCGAGTAGATTATAGAGAGAGTCAACATAAGAAGGGTAGGGAAAGATCGAAAAAGAATTGGTGGGTAACTTGTAAGAAAGATATAACCCGTCTAAGAATTGAGAAGGATATGGTCCATGACAGAGCGGAATAGCATAGCAGGATTCTTGCAGTCGACCCTCCTTAGTGAGAATAAAGCTTGGTTTGTTTATTTGTTTGTTATTTGATTTAAGATAAATGTCTAAATTTTTATTTCGCTTGAAGTTCCTGTAGGGATGTAATTTGGGGTCTGAGTTTTTCAAATATTTGTAAGATTGTCGATTAAAGGTAATAGGAGATCAAGTTAGATAGAAGAAACAAAGGACGTGTACCAGAGTTCTAGAAAATGATGAAAAGAAGAAGTCTAAAGAGGATAAAAAAGTTAGAGAAAGCTATTGAAGAAGTTGCCGAAGGCTACGTTCTCGTAAGAGTAAAAAAGGGCCAATGCTTCTTATAATTAAAGTAAATTTCATGGATCTTATTGTTATAATGGTTATATTCAATTGCGAATATAAAGTTACTAATGATGGATGTCTTTCCCTAGGATTCTATCAAAATTTGAGATTTCTTTTGGCAATAGTTATTCTAAATTTTCTTAATTAAGTATGATTTTTATGATTTGAATTAGAAACAGATGACTAAATTTTCTTAAGTTCCTATTGTTTTCTACATCTAATAGTTAAATTTTATAATTTTCTACAGATATAGTTTAGCCAATGTTTAGCATGTTTGTATTTAGAGTATCTGGCATTTATCAAACTGAAATTTGTTTGCAATGGAAGGATGCATGTTTATGCAAGTCTTGTGGAAAGCGCAAAACAACACATGGTGCTTGACAATGAATTTCTCCCTTTTTTTATATGGGTATACAATCTCACCTTTTTTGCATTTCCCTCTTTATCTTCCTCAATTTTTCTCTCTATAATTTTCCTAATTCCATAGTATTTTGCCCTTACTCTCTCTCTCTCTATGTTTGCAATGGCCATAAACGTTGAGAACGGTGCTCGAATGCTACAGATTAAGTTAAGAAATCGATTCGAAGTCACCGTCGATCACCATTGGAAATTGGTTGGCTGTTGTCGGACTATGATTATGTATCCTTTTCGTCGTAGATTCAACACTTCAATGGTTTTGGGAGAGACTTTTTGCCTTCATCCACTAACTTCCACGTAAAAGAGGTTAAGCTTTATTCTTAATTTTTCTTTTATTTTATTTTTATTCTCATTGTCTAATTCAGTATAGTTCCAAAAAGAGTTCTTCTATTATTTTCACTAATTTATTCTTCATTTCTTGTATGTAGAAAATAAATTGATTGCAATATCATGGAGTTAGCTTACAAGACTCATTTCTGACAATGTGAAAATGAAAATTTTCCTAGAAGCTTGGGAATTATGCAGTCTCCTCCTAGGAAAAGAGTTTTTTGTTCAATTGATATGGTATGTTTATGTTGCAAGAAAATCAAGTAGCAGCCAACAAACTAAAATTAAATGACTGGTAATTTCATGTTTGCACAACTTTTTTTGATTGCACAGATCTTTATCCGACCAAGGAAATAAAGGTTATTTCTATGGTCTTTCAAATTTTTACCCAATCTAGAATTGAAAAAAGAAATTCTTTGATTTCGGTTTCTAAGGTGGAATTTCAATGCCAATTTGGAGAGGATAATGAGTTTTATAAATACTGGGCAAATTAAGCTGGTAATGAATACCATTTATTTTGCTTCAATTTATTTCAGAAGAATCTACTTTTAACATATATATTTGCAGTTTCTTTTTTATTGTCAAATGTTCTTTCTCAAACGAAGTACATTTAATAGATAAATGGATCTGAGAGGGCATTCCCTTCTATATTATTGAGTGAAAATGATTACAGGTATTTCATATTCGCATTTGGCAATCTTGTGCTCCATGTACATTGTAAAGCAGAACCAAAAGGTCGATTATTACATCTAGTAATAAGCCAATCTAGATTGCATTTTGTGTTATAGGATTACGTAATCTTTTGCTTTCTCTCCTAATGTGGTGCTTGCTGCTGTGGCCAAGGAAAAAATATTGGGTAAATATTTGAATTTTTGTGTTCTTTGTTGTCAATGTTCTTTAGTATATTTTTCCTTTGCTTACTACTTGAACAACAGGAGTTTGCCCCAAAATGTTCAATGGTATTATTAAAGGATTTAAGAGGGAAAAACTAAATCAAGCAATGGACCTTGCTTGAACTTCTGAATCTAACTTTATTCACAGGTGAATAACGGGTTATTTTTAAGTGAATCTTGGAGAACCACTAAGGATCACTTGAAATGCTTTGTTTCTTCTTCCTCCCTCTCATGGTATCACTCCATATTTCTCTTGTATATGTTCTTTTAGGCATTTTTGTATGAAAAGTATGTGATGTGGACTGCTATTAGATTGGATTTTTCGTAATCATCATTGCAAGTCTTTTTCACTGTTTTTGAGTGATTTTGTATATAGGATAATTTGTTCCTTTTTGTGTTTGGATGGATATTTCTGTAAATGTGTATGTACGGTCTTTGCAATAACCTTAAAATGGGGGGTTATGAAATAGATGTAGTTTGTTGCATAGTAATTGGAATAATGTGATAAAGAAAAAGAACTACAGTCTTGGATCTTGAATGTTTTTGATACAGTAAATTACTTAATAAAAACATCTTTGGTCATTAATGAGCTACAATAGAAGACTCAAAGTTGGTTAATTAGTTATATTCCTTGCAGTTTATTAGCAAGTCTAATAATAAAGCAAAGTTTAATGTTTCTCCTATAGAGTTTCAGTTCTTATCACCCTCAACTGAATTGGTAAGTTTGAGGACAAGCTTGTTTCCTAAATGACCTGTACACTGATTTTTGAGTTGTAAACTATAGCATATACCACCATATAGCAACGAATTTAGGGAGGAAATGGCCTAACTTTTGAAGTTTTTAAACTTCGGAAAAAATAGTACAACAATTGAAAAGCACAAGTTTTATACTTTACAATTTTTTTCCATGGTCCATGAAATTTTTTTTCCAATTTTATATATAATCTTCACCTATAAATTCAATGACTCATGTTAGCAGGATTTTGCGCCTCATCGACAAAATTAATCATGTAGAATACAACTTCATACCAATACTAGAGAAGCCAATTTCTTTTTACCATATTATTTTGGAATGTTGACGTTTTTGTTAGCTATCTGTATCCAGTTTTCCACTTTTGATTTGTACAAGTTTCAAAAGATGTGTGCATTGCTTAACAATAGACTTGCACACTCGTGGTCTAGATTTTGATTTGCTAATTGTCTTTGGTGGATTTTGCTTAGGGTAGTGATACATGAACTCCACTTTTCTTAGTGGCACTATATGTAAAATTGTAAATTCAATATTCTTTATGTGTGTGTGTCTATATATATATATGTGTATATATATATATATATGTATATATATATATATGTATATATATATATATATATATATATATATATATATATGTATGTATGTATATGAAGTATACAATTTGTAGGAATTGATCATTTTGAGACAAGCTACAGAAGGAAATAAGGATATTAGATGTAGATACTGTTGGAATGCAAATTGAGTGTTCGCAAATTGGGTTGATATTGAATTTATGAGACTTGGATTAGTGGTTAGTTATTTGGTCTTTTGGACCTTAATGTGTCAGATTTTGATGTTATCTTGAACTTGCTTTGCTTCCTTTTATTGCAGATGTTATATCCAATTATCTTCGTCATGGTTAGTTTTTCTTCATTTTTTTAAGACTAGGCAGAATTTCAAGATATCCATCAGATGCTGAACCAATAAATTAAGATTTTTTTTTTAGCAAAAGTAATTAAACTTGGAAATTTGGACGTTTTCATTGAATTTGCTAAAAAATACTGCTTAATTTTCAATATATGGCTATGATATATCTGATTTTTTTTTATTTAGAAAAACATATCTTTATTAGCATATGGATAAGAGGCTAGCTAAATTATGTCGTTGTATATATCCTTTCTTTTATGGGTACTGTATATTAGTAGAATTTGATGTTCTTTAACTTCTTGAGCTGTGCAAATTCTGGTGTTGTGATTGCATTGCTAAGACTATTAAGCAAAGCTGTGTACCCGCAAGACACACAAGGGATGAGAAACAATACAAATATTTTTAAATGCCTATTTTTTTATAACTAAGACAACATAAAATCCAGCTTCTTATCAGTGACTAATACTAATTCATTTGCAGGTATTGTGAAGAGAATAACGATAACCACCTACTCTTTGACAATGGTAATGAGAGATGACATGGTAAGGTGGTGGCCCAGTATGAAAATGAATGGGGGTACAGATATATCATATTTGGCTATATTTCATGATCAACTAGTGCATATAGATAATTATTAAGTATACCTCAGCAAATAAACTATTTTTCTAGTTAAGCACTAATAAACTATTTTGCTAGTTATCACACATCAAAGTTTGAATGTGTGATAGTTGACTCCTGTATGAAGTTTGGCCTGGATATTTTCAAGTTGATGGATATCGCAAGAACCACACAAAATAAAACCTTATTGGTTTAAACTTTTTCAAGTTACTGTAAACAAAAATATGATAGATTGAAATCTATTTTAGTATGCCTGTAAAAACCATTTGTTTTGTTTTGGCGGGGAAGGGGGGGATTGATTGGAATTGGGTGATATGGAAAATATGGTCATCAAATTGAACTTTCACCTTGGCTGATGTTAGGGTAAACAAAAAAAACTACTACGTGGATTTAAATATTGACTCCAATTCTATCTGGTCTGTTATATTTATCCATCCTTTTAAATTAATAATCTGTATTCGATAGAGCTTATTTTATGTATAGTAATTCTCTGTTGTTCATGATATGCTGTTTTGTTGTTTATGCTTCAGTCTAATTGACAGGTTAGTCAACTAAGCCATCCGGCTGACTGCTAAGGTGATATCATCATTGGAAGTGGATGAAGTTGGCCTAGTTCTTTATCTATTTTATAAGTATTTAGTCACATCAAATTTATTTCTTTTTAATCTACCTTGCCTTTGCTTTTGTGGCAATGAGGGGTGGAGTGGGCTTTCTTTTCTTTAATTGGTTGTGGTGTGTTTCATTAACAACTTTACTTGCTAACTGAATTTGTTCTCAAAATCTAAGCCTCTTTGTGGCTTACCTGCTAACTTTGATTTTTTATAAGCCATTTCATCTCTTATACATTTGTTGAACAACTTTACTTTGTGTTAATTGGAATGGAAATTGAAGCTGCTCTCCGTCATGTTCCTACTAGATTGGCAGCTTCGTGTGTCTAATTGTTAAGCTTACTTTGTTATGCTTTTTTGTTGAACATTTGTAACAAAATCTATTTTTTATTTCCAAAGAATTTTCTGAATTTTGGGGTTCTGTTTTGGAAAATTTAGTAAACTGTATCCAAGGTTAGATTTTTATGAATCGAGTTCAGTGCTTCATGTGTATAATCTAATTTAGTTGTGCTGGTAAAAAAAAATCTCTTGATATTGATATTTGTGCAAGTAAGAAATTTACTTATGGTTGAACTATGGTTTATTTCTATTTCTTTACTTTTATGCCTCTTTGCTTGCTTTCTCTCTCTTTCTCTCTTCCTCTCCCTCTCTAGTCGTCCCTCTCTCTCATACACACGAGGTTCATTTTCATGTTATAATTATCTTAGAGGGTATCAAATGGTAAGCTACACTTTAGAAAATGGATTCGATCATATACTGACTAGGAGCTTTAACTTGAAAAAGTGTTGGTCTCAGTTATTTATGTTTCTTTCAATATTCATTATATTTTTTGTAGCAAGTTATGACTAATAATATTTGAACTATTGCAGGAGATGAGATAAGGGGATAACCTTTTAGAGAAACACATTTGGAAGTTGGAATGCCAAGCATCGGGCTTTGTTTGTAAAGTCTCTATTCCTTGGCAATCAAAGCCCAAAGATCTATCAAAGAAATAAACTTCATAGAAGTTGAGAAATATGAAGAAATGGATAATATGTCCAGCTACTTTGTTCTATGGATAAAAAAAAGGATCAATTGTCGATTCTAGTATTCAGGGAAAGGTTACACCTAGAGGTTCTGTATTATGGTATGGGCCATCCTACTCGACTAGTACTAATAGGCAGGCTGCGCCTACCAATTGAAGTATTTTGAAAAATATGTAAAAAAATAGACTCTTTCTCAGCAAGAGGGAAAAATACAAGAATCTTCTTTTATAAGGAATCAGAGGAATATGCGATGATTTTTTCCAGGAAATCCCCAACGCACTTTTGAAGTTGTACTTTTGAAGCAAGAATTATTGGTATAATATGTTTTATATATAAAGAGAACTATTTGTTTAATTCAAGAACAATTGATACTATTTTCTTTATTAGGATGATATGTGATATAGGTTTATGGAGACTTTGTGATTCTGACATTTTATGAATGTTTCGTGTATCAGTCAATTACTAATTTTGTTGAAGTAATATTATGCCTATTTAATAATTATATTTTAAGCTTAAAGATATAGTCCACTGCAATGTCTTAGCGTTGCTTTTGTACCACAAAAAAAGTGCCACAATACATTTACGACACTGGAATTATGCTGAAAATGTGTCAAAAAACATTTGTTGACGCGAGTGAAAATGTGCCGCAAATGTGTCGCAGAAACTTAGTGGCATAGTGAAATTGTGCTATAAACATGCCGCTAATACTTGCGGCACAACCTCTAGAACTGTCGTCTTCTTTTGTGACGGCTGCTTGGTGAGGCAAAAGAACTGTGTCGTGAATGCCTCTTTGCTATAGGTTTTTGACCCTTTGCGACATAGCATTTCGTATGTCACAAATATATAGTTTTTTTTTGTAATAATGAAGTGCAACTTAGGTAGCAAAACGCTTTTCCTATAACCTATTAGTTATGAGTTCGAGCCATTAAGAGGTAGGAGATAAAGGTGGGTTAAAAAAAAACAATTTTACCAATATGAAATTCCTGTGACATTATGCAAAATATTTTGGTTAACTGCAAAATGCCCTTTATACTATCACCTAGTTGTAACTTACCATCAAAACTATTATTTGTAGCAATATACTACCTTAAAATTCATATTTACCCTCATGTCATGATGGGAATAAACCTAAAATACACATCTCTTCTGGTCTCTACTCTCCCCACGTCCACTCTTAGTCCCTACAAGCAACCTTCTCTACACCGAACCAAATGATATTCACTTGAAAAAATCACTCTACGATATTTCTCTGTAAGACCCAAATGGTTTCCCTTCTTTCTCGATGGATCTCCAATTGTCTTTAGCCCGAAATTTGAACCCTCCTAATCAGATTCCCATTGCTTCAATATCTTGCCTAGCCCCTCAAAACCCTTTTACCAATTTCCCACACTTGCTGTTACTACATTATTTTATTATTATCTAAATGTGAATATTCAAAAAAACAAATTTAAACTGGGATTGTTGAAATTTTGTGATTTTTGAATTGAGCTTGTGTTATGTTTACCCAAAGGGATAGCAAGGATGTTTTTATTATTTTTTCAATTCTAATATATATAAAAAAAAAATCAAATTTTGATCTTGCATAAGAAAAACCTTATTTTTCTCAGATAAAAGAATGAATTTTTTGAGGGGGATTAGCCAAAATTTACAAAAAGATATATAAGAAAATTTGATTTTTTTTTTCAATCAACAAGCACTTTTTTGCAATTGGTAAGACAAATTTTTTTTTTTAATCAATATGAACTTTTACTTTAAAGTTGAAATCTATATTCATGACAAACAACTCAAGTTTGATATAATTTTGGTTTTATTTATTTGATGTGTAAATGCAATTGGGATAAACTTCGTTTCCAAATTTTAAATTTTAATGGTTAGTTTTTGATGGATTTGTGATTTGTCCAATTTTTACATATTTGATGTGGGAATATGAAAGCAGAATTGAGGTATTGAAGTTTAAGGTGGTGGCGATTTTCTTATGGAATTGGTTATAAAAAATTGAAAATAATATATATGCTTATTTAATGATTTCCTAATGTCCTAAAGTAAATCTGGTGGCTTGGATACTTTTTGTTGGATGTGTGGTGTTATTTTGACGGTGACTAAAGGAGGAGACATTGTTGATGAAATTTGCTAAAGGCCAATATTGGGCCACAAATCTATTCCAGGGTTATTGAGGTCTTTTACTAAATAAGACTTACAAAATCTATGGGATGTGATTAATGCTACGAAAGTTACAAAAACGTGATAGTTTAGGGGGTGTATTTTGCAATAAACCCGAACTTTTTTTTTTTTTAGTATTAGCATGACATTTATATTTCTTCACTGTTCCAGTGATTTCTAGTATAACCTGTAAATGGATGGAGCTATAAATGCTACGGAAAGAAATCCTTATTGTTACCTAAATAACCTAGCAAGTTGTACTTATATTTTTACGACACCTACAATAACTTCCAAATAATAGAATTATAAATTCATTTTCACTACTAGTGTGTAAACAATTTTTATGCAAATGAGGTAGATCTATAGCATATAAGTATTTAAAATATTTTACATAATTACACTGACACTTGGTTCCATCTATAAGAAAATTTAAATCTTATTGCACAATTACAATATAGATGACATTATATAGGATATATTATAATTAATAAAACATAGTACAATATAAAATAAAAACTATAGATTCGATATTATCCTTTTGGCATCAACATGTGCCAAGCATAACTTTGAAGTCAAATAGTTTTGACTTCAACAAAAAGAAGCACACTTATAGCATTTTACAATTATCTATCTAATTCTTTTTCAGTTAAGCCTATTATTATTGAAATCTACAAGTATAGAAATTTGAAGCTTCAACAAAATTTTGAATCACCTGAAAATTTCTTCTAAATCTTTGTATATTATCTATTTGAATCATGCACCATATTTAGCTCAAAAGTGAAAATTGAATTAACAAAACTAAACGTGATAATTAACATGAATTTATTTGATTTCTTTCATACATAAACATTAAATTATTTTATATTGTATAAGAGACAGTTAAATTTCAAACATGAAAGACTTTTAATAGATGTTGAAATAATTTTAGTTGATTATAATATTGTCGTGGTTTGAAAATTTTATTTTCTTCCAAAATGTCTTTCTAAAACAACATTCTTTGAGAGTAACAAAAGATTTTTTCTAATAGTTATAAAAGATATAATATAACAATTAATTTAATTGTAGCATATTTGTTTTTAAGAGTTACAAAAGATATAGTATAACAATTTATTTATTTATTGAAAGTAATAAGTAAAACAACCCAATGCTTTCTATATCCTTTCTTGAATACATAGCTTTATTTATATTTTTGTGTGTGTAGATTCGAATACAAGTTGCGTATTAATTGATCATGCCACAAGTATCCTTTCGAAAAAGTCTACAGTTCGAAAACAGAACTATATCTTTGTGTCTTGAATATTTTATAGTACAACATTATGTATTTTGAAGGTTTGTACAATATAAACCTTCAAACTTCAAAACACAATGGAATGATTACCTTAGAATTTCTCATTACTACTATGAAATTGTACTAGTCAATATATCTTTATTTTTTGGTGAAACCATCCCTCTATCAATGTTGGTAGTCTATGAACTTTTTACTTGCCATAACAAAGTGCCTAGCAAACTTTTATCACAATTCCAATTTTTTCTCTTTCTATACCTGGATCTTGGATTATCTTTTGACCTCCATGGGATTTTCATCCTGGAAAAATTTTAAAATAGACCCAATTCACCATTCACTATCTATATTTAGTTAACATAAATAATGTGACTAAATCTGGATTGCAAGATCCATATCATTGGAATTTTTTTTTAAATGAACAAGATTCATATGGTGATATTATGCGCGAATCTCGGGATCCAAATTTGCAGTCTGTATTTAATAATATGGCTATATTTAGATCACGAAATCTACGACAAAATATTGTAACTAGAGTCACCTCACAATCGTCCCCATCCCTCTACATATAGGATAGACACATATACAAGTTGCCTGTGAGGTCTCAGGTATATTCCAAGCCTTATCGCCTTTTTTGGTATCTTCATGTCCTTTGAAAATATTTAAATAGATTTGGTTTTGACTCCACCTATAAACTTTATGGTCAAGATTAAATCTTATTACAATCTTGCTTAAATCTAATAATATCATTAAATGGATAATAATCCATAACAAACTAATTAATAGCAGTTGTTTCAAAAGTGCAGCTAAATAAACAAGAATCAAGTAATCTAACGGTCCAAAGCAACATAATTGAGATTCCTAACAAAACTAAAATCCTACTAGCTAGTAAAATACTTACTTTTTCCAGCAGGCAGACACCTTATCCTTAGCATGGTCAGTCAAACTTGGTTGTTTTCCTAAGACTCTATGTCTCCAAAAATTTCATAATGGAGTCAGCGACAAGTCGCTTAACAAGGACTTCTCACTGCCCTTACTCGACAAGACAAGTTACATATTTATACATTTCACAAATTTTTCTCATACTATCACACAAAAGTATTTCAAAAGTTTGTACTATAAATTAAAATATACATAATTATAGTAAGTGGCATCGTAATAGAAATTTCAAATAGAGATCATGTTACCTGAGCCAAATTCATATTTGGAAATGGAAGATCATAACCAAAATTCAAAATTCACAACTTAATTCATTGTTAGCTTTATAAATTAAACAAGCTATTTAGTACCTATACCTTACTAGGGAGGCTGCAAGGAGGTCTCATGAAATAACCTTGACACAGAAATATAAATAGAAGTTGTTTTATTTGGAACAAATCGGTGCTGAACTATACTCCATACTGACAATTCATGATCATTTTAAGAACCTTACCTGTATTAATTAAACTCTAGCAAATAATCCAAGCAATTACACATGCAAAATAATCAAGTTCCAAAGTGTCACTCGTGTATTTATTCATAATATTAAAGTATGAAAGCCATGTAAGGTTCAAATTCATATAAAAACAATTATTTTCAAATATACCATATTAAGTAAAAGTAATTTTTTGAAAATATAAAGGGGTAAAACCTAATTATCTAGACAAATGTGCACAAAGTTGAAGTAAAATCTTCCTTTAACTTCCTATAATGAAAGTTTTTGTATTACTTATCCAAAATTTTAACATCTCGTATACTGATAATGATGTAAACTAGTATTCATTTGAGACTTTGTTAACTTAACAAAAAGTATTACTTTATTTTTTTTCAAAAATAATTGTTCTACAAAATACTACCAAAAATATTTTTTTAAAACTCCAAAAAATATTTCTCAAAGTTATTCATACAGAAATAGTATTTACCAAAAAAGCTCTACGATAGGTATTTCCAAAACTCTTAAAGTATCATACGTTTGCTACTGTTTACAAAAACAAGAGTTTTCAACTACTATAATTATTTATACTAAAAGTCTTAAATGAAGTTCTAAATTATCTAATATTAATTACCCAAAAAATAATATTACATACACCAGGAAAATAATTCAAAATAAAAAATAAAAGAATATATTTTTCTTTTATATTTTCCAAAAAAAATTGTCTTTTTTTATAAAAAAAAAAAATTTGAAACCCTAATGCAAAAATAATGTCTCTTTTTTTGGTTTCTAAAATCCAGATGCAAAAATAATTTCTTTTGTTCGAAAATAATTTCCAGATTTTAGACTTAACCACCAAAAATACATGAATCTACCATAATGGTTCTAATAAAACAATCCTAGTTCTAATCTTATAATCCAAGAAACAAAACAATCAAAATAAATTAAGTTATAAGATTATACTAAAACTCATAAAAATTATCCTAGTTCGATCCTAGATGATTTATCTCCTCTACGATTATTGCAGAAATTTTTAGCAACAAAGCAATGCATGAGTTTTTAAGCCTTGGTATGGTCTTCTATTTATAGAAACTTAGTCTTAAAGGTTCATAACTTCCTATTCCTATAGGATAGAATTTTTTTTTTTTGAAATATATTACAATTTGGTTATTCTAGTTGGCTGAAAAATTCATTGATTGATTAGTTACAAAAATTATAATTCAATTAGCAAATGATTCGTGTACGAAGTGGCAAACATTTTTTGGATATAAAATGGGTCTAAGTTAGGCAGTATAGGATCATTAGTAAAATCCATATTTGGTCTCCTTACACAAAATACCACCAGCAAATACTATCCTAAGGATTTCGTCTCCTCTCACAAGAGCAATACAACTAGCAAATATTATCTTACCAAGGTGAAGTAATCCAAATCTAGTTCAACTATACTCATTAGTTAATTATATGTATTATTATTACTATATACATATATATACAAATATATATATTTATATACACACACATATACACATATACATACATATATATATATATATATATATAAACCATATATATATACATATATTTTTTTATCAAAACTCAAAGGCCATTTTATAAATGCGATTTGGAGTGAATTCTTTAAGCAGTTCCTAATCGTAGAGAAGGAGTGCCTATCGAAACCAAGAAAATACAACCAGTGAGAAATGGGGGTATGTTTTGGGAGGAAAAAAGGAGATCACAATTCAATGTTTTACTATCCTCTTTAGCTAATATATCTGCTGCTCTATTGGATTCCCTATATGTATGCTTGAGGATAAAATTTCCTTGCATTAGAGATTCTTGGATTTGTCGGACTAATGCATCAAGTGTCCATGGCATGGCTGAATGTTGCTGAATGATGTCCAGTACTTGCAAGTCCATTTCTATTGTTGCTTGAAAGATTGAGTGAGTCATGCAAAGTTTTATCCCACGTAAGAGAGCTTGAGCTTCAACGTGAAGGTTCGTTCCACAACCGAATGATTTGGCGAAGCCGAAGATCGCCTCTTCACAGTTGGAACAAGCTATTCCACCTATAGCCTTCCGATTGCCCGAGGTTGCCCAAGAAGAACTGTCAACATTCAATTTTACTCCAAAAAGTCCCTTGACCATGTTACTACCACAACCCCGGGTCATTTTGCTTGAGTTAGCTGAATTGGTGCAAGGAGATTTTGAGCAAGAAGACCAGTGAAAGGAGTAGACTTCAATGGAGAGACGAAGCTCAGATTCAAGAGTAACTCTATCATTGTATGTATAGCCTTACTGCTAGAGGGAGCAATATCATGGTACAAGAATTGACAGTGAGTCAACCACAAGCTCCAAGTAATTAGAGCTAAGAGAAGAGAAATGGTATCATTCTCCACCATACGAGCTGCAAGCTGCCAGTTGATCATCACCTAATGAAGAGATCCTTTGGCCACTGGCAAACTAAGAATTGACGCAAAGTAAGACCACACACATTGTGCCACGATGCACCCAACAAACCAGTGCAGTGTACCCAATGAGGCGCACTGTAATACCCGATTTTTTTGATCATTTCACTCATATTTTCGTATTTGATCTTATCCTTTTAAATACTCATTAATATCCCTTTCAAATGTTAAATAATCATTTTACCCTTTTTAAATATTTTCTAAAATTTTTGGGTCAAAGTATAATTTTATAAAACTTGAGGGATTAAAGTGAAAATCTTGAAAATTTATTAAAACCTCATCACGAAATCATTCTCCAGGACATTCTGCTTACTTCTAAACAAGCTTTCAAACATCCTAAACCCATTTCAAAAACTCCTACAAACCAAATTTCAATACCTTAGAATTTGTTTAGAAATTTCATTTCAAATCAAATCGGTGATCCAGAAATCCTCGTAAACCTTTAATCCAACTTCAAAAGTAAGCTTTAATTCCAGATCTGTATGATTTTTATGTTAAATTCCAAGTTCCTCAGGAAATTAATTTGTTTAATTTTGTTGTTTATGAAGTGATTTGATTACCAAATATATTTATGAGCTATTGGGACTGAATTTATGGTTTGAAATGACTTTTTTGAACTATTATTTTTGTGAGATTTGAATTAGGGTTTTGACAATTCTTAACCTAGTGAGCTATTTGAAATTATAAACCCTAATTCTTAGATTTTTATCTTATTTTCACAAATTTAAGTCAATCCTTACTTAATTGTGTTCAATTAATGACTAATTTGAGATTTTGAGTGATGCCCAAAAGTGAATCCCTATCTCAATTTTTATCCTAATGGTATAACACTCTCCTGGTTTAGGTGATTCGGAATTAAAGATTTAGACCGTCGAAATTAGGATACGCCTACGAAATCGATTATCAAGGTAAGTAACGTTTACTCATTTTTATCGATACCCTGTATATGATTGGTATTGTAATCATAGAATAATTGATATTAAGGTAAGTATATTTATTTCGATTAATATTTATAAGGTAAGTACGTTTATAAATTATATGTTTGTTGTGTAATGTATCAATTATTCATTATTGTACTATGTGTTAATGAATGATTACTGTGAATAGCTCAATGGGTCTATTACTTTAGTGGACTTGGCTATGAGTGAGCGAATAAAATGATATACTGAGTACTCTGGTTCGTAAATGTTATACCCAGTCTATCGGGAAGACAAGTGATAGACACTCCGTTATGCCTTGTCTACTTGGGCGGATAATAGGTAGACCTGGATCCAGTGTTGGGAAGACTTTGGTGAACCTTGAGCTCATTGACTGACATTTGTATTTTAAATAATGATATCTCGTATATTGTTCCCTGTACTGATTGTATACATTTTATCTATAATTGGGTGTAAATGTTATTTACTAAGCACGATGTGCTTACTCTGTTATTATTTTTCCCCTTTGTTTGCAGTCTAGGACCAACAGGAGACGTTAGCAGATCCTGAGTCGAGTACTGATCAAGAAGGGGATTACAGTACAGACTCCAATTATTGGCGCTAGAGTTTTCCTGGTTACTATTTTAGTGTGAGGTTTGTTCTTGTGTTCAGGCCTGTGTGCCTATGGACTTGTTAAATTTATCTTGTGATTAAACAATGGGAACTTTTGACTGTGGTTGGATTGTGGTTTGATGTTTGTATATGGTTGTGATTTGGTTTTCGTGGATTGTTATGAATATGATTGTTGAATATACTTTTGTGGTCTTGTATTGGTTGATCTTGAAGTCTAATGACGGTATTATGGGTTGTATATTGCTCTTGTACTGTGCCTTGCATGCTTGGGGTGATCCCGAGATGCGGCGTGTCATTGTCCCCTTTTGGGGGCGTGATATTGAGTGGTATCAGAGGATAGACTATTCAATCATGTGTCTAGTATTAAGGTGAACTATTATTGTGATGAGTGCAATATTGGGGACTTGGACTTTTAAGTAACTCAGGGTTTGGATTGGCCAACCTAAACTAGGAGTTACTGTGATTCCTTGTTCGTTATACTTAGGTGGGGAGTGGTTGAAGTGTGTAAGTGTATTATTTCAGGGTTAATGTCTAAATAAGAATTAACTGTGATACTTACCCTATATGAAATATCCTGGAAATGGAATATGAATTGAATAGACAAAGATCGATTGTCATATCTCAGGAGGGGGCACCTGGGTAAGAAACGGTGACCAGTCAAACACCAGTTGAGGAATCTATTGGAATTGATCAAGGGGCAAGAGGACAGATTGAGACTGAGTCGCAGACCCAACAGCTACAGCAATTACAATAGTCTCAACCGTCACAAATACCTGTGCCAGTGATAGATTACGCCACAATTACAGCGATTGTAGGGCAAGCTGTGCATGCAGCCTTTCATACTAATCCTGTGACTTCTGCATCTAATCCACCACCACAACCAGAGGCTAAGGATGTTGATTACTATTATCGGGCAATCACGAAGATCAATATTCCTACCTTTGAGGGTAGACACGATCCAGATGAAGCAGAAAAATAGTTTGGCCAAATTGAAGAAAATTTAGAATTGTTGAAGGTGCCTGATGAGTATAGGGTCTCTATAGTCAAGCCTTATTTGATTGGAGATGCATCCAGATGGTGGAAGGGGGTAAGACCTGTCTGTCTCACTTGTCCCTACAGGACAAATTGCATGGATGGCTTTCAATGAGGCATTTTTAGAGCGTTTTTACCTTTTGCACCTCAGAATTGAGCGGAGAGATAAATTTAATTCATTTAGACAGACTTCAAGGATGTCTGTAGTGGAATATTCACACAAATTTCATGCATTGGGGATGCTTGCTCCTGGGGTCATGAATGATAAGGTAGAAAAATGTGATCGCTTCAGAAGGGGATTGCTGAAGGATATTCGGGACAAAATAGCAGCTGTAGACACAGATACATTTGAAAATTTGTATGATGCTAGTGCCTGTGTAGATACATACCTAAGACGTCAGGCAGCGGAAGAGAGGGATGATTTAGGTCCATATGTTCCTCTACAGAGACCAATTCATAAACCTGCAGTACCTCCAGTCCGCAGTGTACGACCATCGCAGTCACCATTTTCACAGTTTTGTGGTTTCAGGCCCTAACCACCATAGGTGAGACCGTGACCACCCTTAGCTATCGCTGGACCCTCTCGTAAGGTTATTGACAAGAGGAGAGAGACAATATCAGTACCAGTCCTACTTCAGGCACGCCCACGTATTCCAGAGTGTAGTTATTGTCATCATTATCACGTGAGAGAGTGTAGATGGAGGTCCGGAACATGCTTAGCCTGTGGCAGTTTTGAGCACAGGATCAGAGACTGCCCTACTGCCAGGCCAGGACCATCACAGCGACGGATACCATAGGGGAGGAGCGGTAACAGCACAAGACCAGCTGCAGCTCGAGTTTATGCTTTGACCCAACAAGAAGTAGATGGATCGGGTCAAGTTGTGACAGGTATGATATTAATTAATAACATGTCGCGAATGCTCTATTTGATAGTGGTTCCACGCATTCCTTCATTTCTGGAAGACTCGGTAAAAAGTTAAACGTTAAACCTGATTGATTTGATACCCCTTATAGAGTGAGTACACCGGGGGATAGGATTCTTGAATCTAGATGGGTATATCCTAGTTGTAAGGTATCATTGGGTGATTACGAGTTCGATGCTACATGATTTAGTACAACTTAATATGTCTGATTTTGATGTAATATTGGGTATGGATTGGTTGTCTCGCAATTATGCTCACTTAGACTGCAGGGAGAAAAAATTTAGGTTTTGTTTTCCAGAGAAAGAAGAAATTGTGTATCAGGGTGATATCAAGAAACCAGACAGACAACCTATACCATTACTGTCAACATTACAGGAATAGAGGGCATTGAGAAAGGGTTGTAAAGCATTTTTGGTTTATGTAATCAATACAGAAAATGAAGGTGCCAAATTAGAAGACATTCCAGTAGTCCAAGAGTTTCCAAATGTCTTTCCAGAGAATTTACCAGGCTTACCACCAGAGCGAGAAATAGAGTTTGAAATTAATCTACCACCAGAGACTGCCCCAATCTCTAAGGCTCCTTACAGAATGGCCCCAATAGAGTTTAAGGAATTGAAGATGCAATGGCAAGAGTTATTAGATAAGAAATTCATCAGACACAGTGTATCTCTTTGGGGAGTTCCAGTATTATTCGGTGAAGAAGAAAGATGGCAGCCTAAGATTGTGTATTGACTACCGAGAATTGAACAAAGTCACCATCAAGAATAAATATCCTTTGCCAAGGATCGATAATTTGTTTGACCAATTGAAAGGTGTCAGGGTATTTTCCAAAATAGATCTGAGATCCGGGTACCATCAGCTGAGGATCAAGTCACCGGATGTTCCAAAGAGTGCCTTTCGAACTAGATACGACCACTATGAATTCTTGGTGATGCCTTTTGGGTTGACCAATGAACCTGCAGCTTTCATGGACCTAATGAACAGGGTATTCCAACCCTATTTAGATAGGTTTGTGATAGTATTTATTGATGATATTTTAATTTACTCACCTTCAGAGGAGGAACACGAAACACATCTCAGGTTGGCTTTACAGAAGCTAAGAGAGCAGAAGTTATATGCAAAATTCAGTAAATGTGAATTTTGGCTGAAGAGTGTAACATTTCTTGGCCATATCATATCAAAGAGTGGAGTATCAGTAGATCCATCTGCCTAAGAAGATTGAGGCAATTGTTGATTGGCCCAGACCGACGAATGTGATAGAAGTTCGCAGTTTCTTGTGTTTGGCAGGTTACTACCGGAAATTTGTAGAAGGATTTTTCTTGATAGCTGTGCCGTTGACCAGACTTACCCAGAAGAGGACCAGGTTTGTGTGGGATGCAGATTGTGAGGCTAGTTTCCAGGAGTTGAAGAAGAGATTGATATCGGCACCAGTATTAACCTTGCCATCTAGGATTGGAGGGTATGTGATCTACAGTGATGCTTCTAAGAAATGGTTTGGGTTGTGTACTGATACAGAATGGTAGGGTTATTGCCTATGCCTCGCGACAGTTGAAGCCTTATGAATAAAACTATCCTACTCATGATCTGGAATTAGCAGTCATTGTATTTTCCCTGAAGATTTGGACACACTATCTTTACGGGAAGCAATGTGAAGTGTTTACAGATCATCAAAGTCTCAAATACTTGTTCACACAGAAGGAACTTAATATGAGGCAGCACAGACAGCTAGAACTACTCAAAGACTATGATTTAAAGATCAGTTTTCATCCAGGAAAATCAAACAGGGTAGCAGATGCGCTGAATAGAAAATCTTCAGAGGTCACAGCTAACATGTTGATAAGGCAAATGGAGAAATTAAATTTAGAAATTGTGGAGTCCACAGCCAATATTTTTCCAGCACTTGTAGTACAACCAACTTTGATAGACAGGGCTAAACAGGCTCAGGTTACAGACCCAGAGTTAATAAAGGTTAGGAATAAGGTAGAAAGTGGAGATCCAGGAGAATTTTGAGTTAATAATGGCATTGTTTGGATGCAAAGTCGGCTTTGTGTACCTGCAAATGAAGACTTGAAGAAAGAGGTCATGGCTGAAACTCACAGTTCCAGATTTTCTATTCATCCTGGCAGTACTAAAATATACAAAGATTTGAAACAACATTTCTGGTGGAACAACATGAAAAGGCAAATTGTTGAATTTGTATCCAAGTGTTTGGTTTGTCAACATGTAAAGGCCGATCACCAAAAGCCCAGTGGTTTATTGAGTCCGTTGCCTATTTCAGAGTGGAAATGGGAGCATATCACGATAGATTTCGTTAGTGGGTTGCCCAGGACCAGATTGGGACATGATTGCATTTGGGTTATTGTAGACAGGTTAACCAAATCTACTCATTTCTTACCATTGAATGTTGCTATTCCTATCGACAGGTTAGTACAAATCTATATGGATAATATTGTGAAATTACATGGTGTACCTGTTAGTATTATTTTAGATCGGGATCCACGGTTCACTTCTAAGTTTTGGACAACCTATCAACAAGCCATGGGTACAGAAGTAGTTATGAGTTCTGCATTTCATCCCCAGACAGATGGACAATCAGAAAGGATAGTTCAGACTTTAGAAGATATGTTAAGGGCTTGTGCCATTGATTTTAAGGGTGATTGGGATGAACATTTGATGTTGATGGAATTTTCCTACAACAACAGTTACCACAGTAGTATCGGCATGGCTCCCTATGAAGCTCTGTTGATTGAAGGACATGTCATTCATTTTTATATTGGGATGAAATCAGGGAAAGAAGATTAACAGGGCCAGAGTTGATTCAAATTATAGTGGACAAGATAACCATCATCCGAGACAGACTCAAGGCTGCTCAGGATAGGCAAAAGAGTTGGGCAGTTATGAAAAGAAGACCATTGCAGTTTCAGGTTGGAGACAAGGTATATTTAAGGGTTTCATCGACTAGAGGGGTTATGAGATTTGGAAAAAGTGGAAAATTGAGCCCAAGATTTGTGGGACCCTTCGAGATACTGAAAAGAGTTGGAAACCTAGCGTATCAGTTGGATTTACCTCCAGAGTTGGCTCAAGTGTAAAATGTATTTTATGTTTCACAGCTCCAAAAATACATATCCGCTCCAAGCCACGTGATTGAGTATTAACCTCTCAGTGGTAAGGAAGAATTGGTTTATGAAGAGGTACCGGTTCGCATCATTGATACCAAAGAACAAGTCCTTCGACATCGTTATATTCCATTTCACGTTAAAGTCCAGTGGCCTAATCATTCAAAAAGGGAGGCAACATGGAAATCCGAAACCGACATGCGAAACAAATATCCTTACTTGTTTATCTCTTAGGTACGTTAAGTTTCGAGGTCGAAACTTTTCTTAAGGAGGAGAGAGTGTAATACCCGAATTTTTTGATCATTTCACATATTTTCGTACTTGATCTTATCCTTTTAAATACTCATTAACATCCCTTTCAAATGTTAAATAATCGTTTTACCCTTTTTAAATATTTTCTAAAATTTTTGGGTCAAAATATAATTTTATAAAACTTGAGGGATTAAAGTGAAAATCTTGAAAATTTATTAAAACCTCATCACGAAATCATTCTCCAGGACATTCTGCTTACTTCTAAACAAGCTTTCAAACATCCTAAACCCATTTCAAAAACTCCTACAAACCACAATTTCAATACCTTAGAATTTGTTTAGAAATTTCATTTCAAATCAAATCGGTGATCCAGAAATCTTCGTAGACCTTTAATCCAACTTCAAAAGTAAGCTTTAATTCCAGATCTGTATGATTTTTATGTTAAATTCCAAGTTCCTTAGGAAATTAATTTGTTTAATTTTGTTGTTTATGAAGTGATTTGATTACCAAATATATTTATGAGCTATTGGGACTGAATTTATGGTTTGAAATGACTTTTTAACTATTATTTTTGTGAGATTTGAATTAGGGTTTTGACAATTCTTAACCTAGTGAGCTATTTGAAATTATAAACCCTAATTCTTAGATTTTTATCTTATTTTCACAAATTTAAGTCAATCCTTACTTAATTGTGTTCAATTAATGACTAATTTGAGATTTTGAGTGATGCCCAAAAGTGAATCCCTATCTCAATTTTTATCCTAATGGTATAACACTCTCCTGGTTTAGGTGATTCGGAATTAAAGATTTAGACCGTCGAAATTAGGATACGCCTACGAAATCGATTATCAAGGTAAGTAACGTTTACTCATTTTTATCGATACCCTGTATATGATGAAGTTGGTATTGTAATCATAGAATAATTGATATTAAGGTAAGTATATTTATTTCGATTAATATTTATAAGGTAAGTACGTTTATAAATTATATGTTTGTTGTGTAATGTATCAATTATTCATTATTGTACTATGTGTTAATGAATGATTACTGTGAATAGCTCAATGGGTCACTTTAGTGGACTTGGCTATGAGTGAGCGAATAAAATGATATACTGAGTACTCTGGTTCGTAAATGTTATACCCAGTCTATCGGGAAGACAAGTGATAGACACTCCGTTATGCCTTTCAGAATTCGAACACGCCGCGTTTTACTAGGAAGGATCGAACCATGGGAATTATGCCTTGTCTACTCGGGCGGATAATAGGTGGACCTGGATCCAGTGTTGGGAAGACTTTAGTGAACCTTGAGCTCATTGACTGACATTTACATTTTAAATAATGATATCTCGTATATTGTTCCCTGTACTGATTGTATACATGTTAACTATAATTGGGTGTAAAAGTTATTTACTCCACAAAGCACGATGTGCTTACTCCGTTATTATTTTTCCCCTTTGTTTGCAGTCGAGGACCAACAGGAGACGTTAGCAGGTCCTGAGTCGAGTGCTGATCAAGGAGGGGATTACAGTACAGACCCCAGTTATTGGCGCTAGAGTTTTCCTAGTTACTATTTTAGTGTGAGGTTTGTTCTTGTATTCAGGCCTGTGTGCCTATGGACTTGTTAGATTTACCTTGTGATTGAACTTTTGACTGTGGTTGGATTGTGGTTTGATGTTTGTATATGGTTGTGATTTGGTTTTCGTGGATTGTTATGAATATGATTGTTGAATATACATTTGTGGTCTTGTATTGATTGATCTTGAAGTCTAATGACAGGTATTATGGGTTGTATATTGCTCTTGTACAATGCCTTGCATGCTTGGGGTGATCCCGAGATGCGGCGTGTCATTGTCCTGTTTTGGGGGCCTGACACGCACGCCGAGCATTTTGAAGGAATAGAGAAGCCTATATTCATAAGTACATCTGATATTGAAAGGGCAGAAAACCATTGAGCAAGTGCCACATGAAGATAGAGATTTTCAATGGTATTATGTTCCAGATAATTTTTCGAGTTAAATGTTGATGTCTCGGATGCCTAACCAAAGAGTAGGCTGAATGCAAAGAGAACTTCCCAACCGTTTCCAGTCTCCAAATGAGCTTATTTAGGTGGGGGACAAATATAGCTTGGTTGATAGCACCTTTAATTTATCTGACGGAGCAAGAAGGCCATCCACTACTCGTAAATCCCATCCATGTTGATTGCTAT
Source organism: Cinchona pubescens (assembly GCA_025175665.1). Lineage (NCBI taxonomy): Eukaryota > Viridiplantae > Streptophyta > Magnoliopsida > Gentianales > Rubiaceae > Cinchona > Cinchona pubescens. The sequence continues at coordinate 73,623 of JANKKI010000269.1, read as the reverse complement.
ATAACTGGTTAACGGAGATATCTGGGTGACTTCCATTTGGATCTAGCACGCCGCAGCTAATCCAATTATCCCGCGAAAAGGGGCCATCTCCATTCCTGACCAAGGTTTGCATTGTATTCAGTAGCATGTGCTTCACCCTTTGCATCTTTCTCTAAACAGAAGACGTGTTGGAAGCCGGGTTGGTAGAATATTTGGCATGCATGAATTTAGACCATAGTGATGATGTATATATCATAGTAACTTCACCATAGTTTCAATGAAAATGAATCCATAACATCAAATAAACTTTGCATCCCTAGCCCATTGTCGTCAGTCGGGGAGCAAACAGAATTCCAAGAAATCCAATGCCGTTTTTTGCCAATGTCCGAAACTCCCCAAAGAAAGTCAGTCATGATGTGTTCAATTGTATGAATTACACCTTTGGCGAAATCCATAACAAATATTACATAAATAGAAATAGAGGACAACACATGCTTAATTAAAGTTAAGCAACCCCCTCCCCGGTGATAAATGCTTATGCTTCCACCCTGCCAAATGATTGCGAATTTTATCAACAAGGTATTGGAATTGGAGAATTTTCTGCCTACCTTTATAAAGGATACATCCTAGATAAGGTATGGGCAGCTCCTTGGTTTTTAATCCCCATGATCGTCTCATCTAGCTCAAACTAATGACACACCCAATGAGGATTAAAAGAAGAGAGATCTTTTTGCTAGATTAATTTTCTATCTAGAGCCCTACATATATATTTTGGTATGTTAGATGTATAGCATGAGGCCTTTTATAGTGCTTCTATCTCCTCTGGAAATGATTATCATTTCATCTGCAAAAGAAAGATGCAAGAAAATAAGGCAATAGCGAGAAAGGGCATACAACTTTAGTACTTTTTACTCCGTCAAATGAATCAAACCCCTAGAAGGAGCTTCTAAACAAAGAATGAACAAAAAAGAGGATAAAGGGTCTTCATGTTTTACTCCATGAGACGCTTGAAAAAACCCGGTGACTTCACGGTTCAAAAGAATTGCAAACCAGTTCCCTTTGAGATTATTCATAACCCGCTCCACTAGGCATGAATGGAAGCCAAATTTAAGCATCAAGGCCTGTAGAATTTTCCAAGAAATCCTGTCGAAGGCTTTCTTCATATCAAGCTTGAGAATGATATTATGGCCATGAGTTTTTTTTTAATCTACAGTACAGAGCATCTCTTGAGCAAGTAAGACATTATCAGTCATAACCCTTTCTTTGACAAAACCTAACTGAATAGGATTCTTATGAAATTAGGAACGGTAAAATGGATGACAATTGATTAGCAAGAATTTTTGTAAATACTTTGTTTACAAAATAATAAAGTGAAATGGGACGAAAATCCATGAAGAACAATGGATTGTTTTTCTTAGGCAGCAAAACTATGGAATTACTCCCAATCTCTTTTGTAATAGGAACTCCTAAAAGAATTCTTGCACTGCATGAAAAACGTCAGTTCCAATGATGCTCCAACAATGCTGAAACAAGAGACCCGAGAAACTGTCTGGCCCTAGAGCACTATCTTTGTCTAGCTGAAAAACTGCAGATTGGACTTCTTCTTCAGTTACTGGCTACAACAGGAAGTCGTTCTGGGTATGTGTGATTAAAGACGACATAAACCCTAACAGCTCCCTTATGGCCGAGACATCCAACCCTTCATCAGATGGTAGATTTTGGAAAAAGTTGACTGCTTTATTTGTTAAATCTACTGGAGTAGTGAGAACATTCCCCATGGAGTCTTTGATTTGTAGATGAATACTCAGGTTCGCCCGTTTGTTAACCAAAGATGCATGGAAGAATTTTATATTTCCATCATCTTCTGCAAGCTATTTTATGTGGATTCTACACTATACAAGGGGTAGATCAAGTTGAGTTTCACAATCAACTCAAAAATCTAGAGTTTTTTTTATGATTCGCATGTCAAACCCTAGTATAGTCCAAAATCTACGACACTAAATACGAAGATAATCTTCTTCGGCATCGAACTTCATAAGAACATGGTGGTAATCCAGAAGTCCCAAAGAGTAAGACCAACAAAACCCAATTTCTGAAATTCCTTGCACAACGCCTCCATACAAGACCTGCCCTTGGAAAATTTTCCTGCTAAAGAGAAACAAAAAGGAAGAGGAAGTTTTTGAAAGATCTCAAGGGGAAAAAAACTACTGGTTCACCCTTGTATCAGGAGGGTTCAATCAGTGAGAGAGGAATCTGGCGTGGAAACGATAAAAGCAAAGGAACGGATTGCTGGGAGGTGAACCCTTTAGTAGAGGACTGAAGGACAGCCATGTGTGAGGGAAAAAGAAGATGATCAGCGGTGAGAGCAACGTATATATAAATGTGCATGTGTGTGTATAAATATAAGTATATATTTGTCTATATATATGTATATACAAATATATATATGTATCTCTCTCTCTCTCTCTCTCTCTATATATATATATATATATATATAGATAGATAGATATGTATATATGTATATACATGTATATAAGTATGTATATATGCACATACATGTGTGTGCGTGCGCGTGCGCGCATTTGTATATATACATATGTGTGTGTGTCTATACGTATATATATATACACACACACGTATTTATACATATATATATATATATAGATATATGTGTGTGTGTGTGTATATATATATATATATATATATAGATAGATAGATAGATACATATGTATATGTATATACATGTATATAAGTATGTATATATGCACATACATGTGTGTGCGTGCGCGTGCGCGCGTTTGTAATATATACATATGTGTGTGTGTCTATACGTATATATATATACACACACGTATTTATACATATATATATATATATAGATATATGTGTGTGTGTATATATATATATACGTATATATATGTTATGTATATATATATATATATATATGTACATTTATATATAACACACACATATATTTATATAACAGATATAAATATATATATATATATGCATGTTTATATATACACACACACATAGATTGAAAAATCATCACAAATCTCCCTTATATCTTTTCTATTGCAATTTCTGGATTATTATATGATTAGTTTTTAACTTTCCATATGTAGAAAAGAAATATAGACTAGAAACGACATCTATAATGTAAATGACACTGCTTTATGATAACGGAACCAATCAGCAAAAAGCATTAACGCTATAAAGATCAATGCATCAATTACAGTATAATAGAGTTTTAATTCACTAATTATTTTAGATGTTCTCCAAATCTGGGGAAAAAAAACCAGAGGTATATTTGAAATATATGTGTGTGTGTATGAATATACGAATGCATAATATGTATATATATACACATACATACATACGTATGTACATACATATATATAGACACACACATATATGTATATATATACACACATATGTATGTGTGTGTGTGTGTGTATATATATATATATATATATTTGTGCATATATATGTATGTGTGTATGTGTGTGTTTTTATATATATACATTTATATATATACAACACATATGTGTGTGTATATACACACACAAATATATATATATATAGAGAGAGAGAGAGACAAAGACAAAGACGAAGACAGAGACACACAAACAGATATATATATATATATATATATATAAATAAATATAGACACACATACACACAAATATATATGTGTGTGTGTATAGGAAGAAAGTCTAATTTGGTTCTTATCTAACAAAAAGACTAATTTGGTCCCTTATCCTTAAAAAAAAATTAACTAATTTAAGATTTGTTACGGAAATTGAGAACAAACTAACGGAGTAAGAGTCGTTAATAACTCATCTATTGTAGGTTGATGGACAAGCGATTACCATGTTGCTTGGTTCATTAATTTGTTCATAATTTTCATTGTAGGCCTTCGATTAGTTAATTTTTTTTTTTTTTTTTTTTAAGAAATGGGGTAAAATTGGTTTGATGTGATAAATAAGGGATCAATTAGTCAATACCCCAAAGATAAGGGACTAAAATAACCAAAACACGTTCCAAACTCAAAATTTGTTGATAATCAAAATATTACTTGTTTGGGCTAAGAAAAATCTACAATTTCTGTAACATGAAACTTATTGCTGGCTTGCTAAAATAATCAGACAATCAATGTGGCAAATTTCTATCCCGAAATGCAACATTGGGCTTCTTTTTAAGCACTTGTGTCGAATCTACTTTTCCATTATTTTCTTGTAGTGCTGATGCCCAAGTACTCTCAATACTTATTCTATAGAGACAAATTCAAGAGCAGTAAGAAGCCGGAAATGGTTTCCAAGCCAACTGTGAAGCCAAAACCTTTCCCAACCTGTTTCATTTCTATCTTACTAAGCATTCTATTCATAGCAATGTGGTTTTGGCCAAAACCATACGAGAATTATGCTCAAACTTATGCACATCAGTACTCTGACAAAAGGGATATCTTTGAACCAATCAAACATCCCAAATGGTATGAAATTGTAGCTGAAGATTTCGAGGAAAAAGGGCTGAAGATTGGTACTGTAAACATGGAAAAAACCGCAAAAATTTCAGGGATTACGAGAAGGATTACACGTTAAGGAGGTGAAATTTCAGCCTGTTGCAAAAGAAATCAAATGGTCAGACTTATTTCCAGTGTGGATCAATGAAAAATATCCAGAGCAACAAAAATGCCCGGAAATCCCTCTACCGCGATTCGAAGAATTTCAAGATTTGAACGTTGTTGTAGCCAATGTTCCATGTCCTCAAGAGGCAACAAAAATGGGATTTATGGATGTTTTCAGGCTGCAAGTTAATCTAATTGTTGCTAATCTGTATTCTCACTAGTCACAAGTAGCCAAAGCAATCAAGATGTTGGTAAAGAGGTGTATGCTGTGTTTTTAGGGTCTTGTGGTCCAATGGATGAAATATTCAGATGTGAAGATCTCTTATTGCATGATAACAACACTTGGATTTACAAGCCTGATTTGGGAAGATTGAAGCAAAAGTTGCAAATGCCTGTGGGTAGTTGCCAGCTTGCGCGGCCAATTTTGAAGACAGGTTAGCTTTTCTGGTCACATTGCAGTTTGTAGTATGTTTCTTTCTATCTATCTTGGAGTGAAATACAGTGCCTCATTAATTTGGTTTCCTAATTTCTCCATTATAACACTTATAACCACATATTTGCAATTTTCTTTTTCAAGGAACATGATATAAATTGTCTCTAGAAATATTCAATGCGTCACGTTTTCTTGATCGATAGAAAACTATATTGATAAATACCTTAAGTGGGATATGAAAAATCGATCATATTTTCCAATCACACATTTATGGGCAACATGTTCATGCATAAGTTTTTAATCGTGCAAAAAATTATTTTGGTGAAAGATTGCTTCTTTCTTCATCATTTCATCTCTATGAGAATCGCCAATGATGTTGCTAATTTGTTGTTCAGTTGTTAAGAGTAAGGAGAAAAGACTATTTTAGACCCTATTTTTGAGTTGCATATCAATTTGGTGATTATGTATCAGAATAAGTCAATTTAATTTTTCATCTTTTAAAATAATTAGCCAAAATAGAGTTTTTGAGAGAAAAGTTGACCAAATTAACTGTGAATGTCCCGTGAACATCAAGTGGCCCTAAAGAAATACAAATATGTTTCCAAAAAAATACAAATATCTGGAAGTTATAAGACTGAAAATGATGAAATTTGTTTCATTATTTTTTGCCATTGAAGATTGCTTGAAGAAAAAAATGGGCTAAAATCAGATTTGGAAAAAAATGAGAGGAAAGAAAAAATAATAATATTGGAGGGTAATAAAGAAGAAAGATTGATGTATTTAACCTCTAGATGATATGTGTTTTAACAACCACTTGTGTTCACGTGGCCTTCAGCATTAATTCGTCTACCTTTTTTGTCAAAATCTCTACATTGGTTGTCTTTTTTTTTCCAAAAAAAAAAAGGAAGAAATAAATTAGCTTATTCTAATATATAATAGACTGATTTAGTGCATATCCCAAAAATAAGGCATCAAAAATGGTCTTTTTCATATAAGAGTAATTTAATTTATTTTTTTTTCAGAATATTGTTGGTTTCCTAATTGTATCATCACATACGCGTTACATATATGACACAAATGCAAAACCATTAAACTCTGCCACATGGTTTAATTAGGCGTTATGCAAAAGAACTACGCTTTCTCTGTGTTTCGGCAAATACATGCTATCCGTTAAAGGCCAAAATATTTGACCACTTTTTTGTACTCACATGTATTTAGCTTATGCCTTATATGCATGCATTGCCGTTTTCATTAAATAATTTTCCACTCTTAAATATATATATATATTTTTTAAAAATTTGCACCTGCGCCCTTGTACTACATTATGCTCACAGATTGAAATCGGGCATCTTACGTTGCATTTCTAGCAAGATATTTGGTATAAAAGACAATAGTAATAATGCTAATCAAGATTCTATGAAGAGAAAGGATCATCAGCCAAATCACCATGTAGGTAGCCTTTGTGCACGATCACCTAAATCATTTATTCTCCTTTTTTCTACCCAAAAAAAAAAAACCAAAAACAAAAACCTAAATCATTTATTGGCTAGGTTTTACATTTTAGGACTTCCTACTCCGGCTGCTTTCAACAATTTTTGTTTTTATTACACAATAAATAGTGTCAAGTGGACAAAGTATATATTATTTAATTAATTTAGGGAGTTTACTACATTTTGCACCTTCTAACTTATATATGATTCCCACTTTGTATCTTATACTTATCTTTTGGATATATTACGCTCTAAACTCTCATATTTATTCCATTCAATCTAATTTTTAGCAGTGTTACCAAATTAAATGGATATTCAAGACAACTGTGCACACCACACACTAAAGTAGAACATTCATCAAATTTTTAACACTACTAAAAATCGGATCAAAGTGGGATGAATCCAAAAGTGAGGGTGCAATATGTTTAAGAAATTTAGAAATTTGGATGCAAAGTGAGAATTAATCATAAATTAGGTTGTGCAAAGTGGAATTAACCATGACTACTCCTAAACAAGTATGTGATATGCACATTTTTAGCATCCATCAATTCTAGTAACAATATTAAAATTATTATTAAAATGAGATAAATTTGAAAGTTTGAGGTGCAATATATCTAAAAAAATAAATACAGGGTGTAAAGTGAGAATAGATTACAAGTTAAGGGATGCAAAATAAAGTAAAACCTTAGTTTAGGCGCAAAAACTACAATTATCCACTTAATTCAAGTGTAAAAAAAATTTATTAACCCAAAAGAAATTAATGTAAGTTGTGATGACATTGATGAACCCATTTGTTTATACTATCTCATTATTTACTTGTCTCTGACATTTTTTCAAGTAGTACAAAAATTTTGAAATTTTGTTTTGTTGATTTATTATACACATTTACAAAATAATTCACCACAATTTGCATGGATCTTTCATTCATGGGAACACTAAATCCAGGGGAAAATACATACGTGTGCATGATCCACAGATGAATTATCCTTTAAATATCAAAGCAGTGCATGATATGTGTACCTTCCAGAAAGATTCAACTTGTTGTACCTATTATGTAGGGAAAATAATTAGGTAGCCCCGATTTTTGAGCTCACTCGTAAATCTTGTGGTCAGGATTAAATCATAAAAAATCTTACTTACATCAATTGATGTCATAGATTCTCTAAGGTTTGATCCACACTACAGGATCTACAATTGGGGTCAAAGATCGGGTTTACCTAAATATTTGTCATTATGTAGTTGTTTTCCAAAAGGGGAATTTGATACTATGTATTATGCGCAAATTCTTTGTCTTTTTTCAAGTTTTTTTATTTTCCACAATTAATTGATTGTCTTCTTAATCAATCACTTTAATTAAACTAAGGAGGTGTTCGGTTTATGAATATGAGATAAATGAATCAGAATAAAGATTAATAATAGTTATAGGTAGTGTTTAGTTAAGCACTATGTGAATCGTTTTATGGGAATGAAAGTATTAAAAAATATCTATTTTTATTCTCTATTTGTAACTTGCGTTTCAGATTAATTAACTTATAAGTATGATGAAATTTATTTCTTAAACTAAATAAGTAAAGAGAATAATAAAACTCATACCGATAATAGAGTTTATAATTTTTTATTCTGATTTTAATTCCGAAATGCAAACCAACATTCACTAAATTTCTTTTATTTTTTATTTTTTTTTTTGTTTAATATATAGAGCATAATTCTTTGCCCTATTTCAAATACAGGTCAAGAATTCGGGCTGAACAAGAATGCATCGAAGAACATTGTCCGCCACCAACCACGAGAAGCATACGTGACTGTTCTCCATTCTTCAGAAGACTACCTCTGTGGTGCAATAATTTTAGGGGCGATCCAAAGCATAATCAACTCCAAAACGAAAAAAGACATGATACTGCTAGCGGACAGCTCGATATCGTTCAAATCTTTAAAAGCCCTAAGAAATGCTGGATGGAAAATTAAAAAAATTGAACGAATAAAAAGCCCGAATGCTGAAAAAGACGCGTATAATGAGTACAATTATAGCAAACTCCGAATATGGCAGCTCACCGAGTACGATAAGGTCATGTTTATAGACTCAGACTTGTTAGTCCTCAAGAACTTGGATGAATTCTTCTTGTATCCACAACTATCAGCTGCCGAGAATTCTAGGCACCTTTTCAACTCCGGTGTGATGTTAATCGAGCCATCGAAATGCAAATTCGAAACCATGATGGAAAAAAGACTCACAATAGTATCATATAATGGAGGTGATCAGGGATTCTTGAATGAAATTTTTAGATGGTGGCATAGATGGCCAACAAAGGCTAATTTTCTCAAGGACTTCAGTAATATTGATATTGGAGGTCCAGACCATCTTGCCGCTAATACCCTAAGGATACACATGCTATGCATTTTCTTGGAGTGAAGCCTTGGATGTGCTATAGAGATTATGATTGTAATTGGGACATTGAGGACTATCAAAGGTTTGCTAGTGATTCAGCTCATGCTAAGTGGTGGCAAGTGTTTGATTCCATGCCAAAGAATTTGAAAAGGTTTTGTGTGTTTACTCATGATATGGAAGAAAGGGCTATAATATTTAGGAGGATTGCAAAAGATGGTAATTATTCTGATGGGCATTGGAAGATCAAGGTGAAGGATCCAAGAAGGAAAATGCATGATATTCCATGATTCTTTTGGATATTGGCAATGGTTTTGTGTTGACACGATGCATAAAGTAGGTTTCAACTGGTAAACAGAAAAAAAGGGTAATTTTGGAAAGTTTTTACAGCACTGATTTTCTTTTATCTTCTTGTTTATAGAAATTATATTGACTAAAATTGTCTGAAAACCAAAAATAACTTTTTTTGGTGTGTTGAAATTTGGTCTTATACAATCATGATATGCTACAAATCTCTAGTTGCGGAAAGAATTGTTATTTATATGTCATTTTAAATTGACACAATAATACATTAAATTTAAGTTTTAGATAATTTCAAATCTATGACACTATCTATTTAACCTATTTGACCGGTTATTTATATTGTAATTTTAGAATAACAACTAGGATACGACAATATTTTTTTATACATTACCTAAAGATTAAATATGAAGAATTCTCAACGAATTCTGTAAATTTATTTGGTTAGAGGAATTAAAATATATAAACAAGTTAGTAGATTTCTTGTGAGTTTATCGAATTTGTAAATTTGTTGTCAATTTGTCAAATTAGTAAGTTTGTTATAAGTTTATCAGGTTAGCGGGTTTTTTATAACATTATCATGTCATTTAAATTAAATATAATATGTTTGTATAAAAACTAAAGTCGTGTCTGATGGCGACTCCTTAACAAATGGCTCATGATATGCTAGGATATAAATTATAATGGGTTTTGTGAATTCAGTGTGACACTGTTTTACACAACACAATACAAACAGCATATGAGACGTTGTCACCTTGCTTTGATTACTAAAACGATGAAGACATCCAACTTATTTTTATTTTAATATAGAATTTTCTATAATTTATTAATAACAAAATTTACAATTAAAACACCTACAACAAAATAAATTATTGAGCTAAAAAAATTATTGAATATACCAATACGAGTTATAAAATGAGAACCTGTGTGGAAGCTTTTATTTTTGGTATAACGATGCTAAACATAAGAAAATATTACAACTGTCTAATATAGGAATTGAAGTAGAGTAACCTCAGTCAAAATATGTCACATGAAGGGCCTTGTGCACACAATTTTATGTATATACTTAGAATAAAATTTTAATTTTTTAACATTCTTTACTTTTTTGCAGCATTTTATTTATTAATTTTAGTTATAATTCATTACAAACTCTATATTGCAATAAGATATATGTTATTTGTATTACAAAAAAGGTTTAATATATAACTTAAAATCATAAGACGCACGTAAAAACTTAGAGCTTGTAGTTAATAAATTGTTAAAAGTCATATAACTATTTAGTAGTGGTAAAAAAGATGAGACAAACAAAATGAGAAATAATAGAGAGAAAAGAAATAAAAGGAAAAAGAAGAGGGAAAAAAGAAAACAGATAATTAAAATAGTAGGAGTCAATTTGTTCCAAAACGTGAACAAGGAAAGTTAATTGTTTATTAAATAAGTAAAGGAGGTAAAATTGTAATTTCAGCTAAAAATGGCATTTTGTCACTTAACTAATGTGTTAAGGGTTCGATGATCATTAAAAATATCCAAAAATATAAAATTTTTTTGTTCAAAATGACATCTAAAATGCTATTATTGAAAAACATGCATTTGGGACTAAAAAATATTTAATTTTGAAAAATGTCCCAAAACAGATTCCAAAAAGTTACCACAATTTATCAAAATATTCAAAAATATGAAATTGAATTTAGGAATTTTAAAAATTGAAATATAGCGTTTAAGTGCAAAAAGGCTTATTCTTTTAAAAAAAAATGATTATTTTATCTTAAAAAAAACACATATTTTGTAAAATTCCAAAAGCTGTCTTTCCAACATTATGTCTATATAATTTTAGCCCCCCTAAAAGTTCAATACTTGGGTCAGCCCCTAATTCAAATAAATTTATCCACTAAATTTCATTAATAAAAGACTAAAGGCACATCTGAAATCTGAAATTTGAACCTAAAAATTAAGTGTTTGAAGTTTTAATTAAATTCATAAAATTGTATTTAATTGATAATGAGTTGAACTTGAACACTGAATTGATTCGCTTCTGGAGGTCACAAGTCATTACGCTTAAATCTGCAATGTTTTAGTGATCGCCCCAACTTTAATGTCCACATTACCCTACAAAGAAGTGAAAAAAAAAAAAAAAAAAAAAACTTTAATTATCCTACAAGAAGAAGGAAAAAAAAGAAAAGGTTAAAGAGGACTAACAAAGAAGTGAGAATTGATCTCCTTTGAGCCTGGAAATTAGGACATTAGAGTCAATTTTTGGCCCAATCTAGTTTCTTTTGTCCATCATAAATCCAGTCTCGTCCAAGCTCTAAAAGCACAACAAAACTCTACTTTAATCCAGTCCAAAGTCCAACATCCGTATTTATTTCCATACCATCCCGACAAGCCCGAACCCCGCGCAATCGACCCGTAACGGTTCCACATAGGGTTTATATAATTTTTGCTTCATTCAAAACTCAGCTCGATTTTCAATTTTCTGGTAAAGAAAAACGCATCTCCTTCGTACTTATTTATTTTGTTAATCTTCAATTTCTGGTAATTTTAAAGGATTTAGGATTTAACCATCATTAATTTTAGTTAAACCGAGTTTATACTAATCATTTTTCTGTAAGTTAACAAAGTTAGATTTTTTGTTATCACTATGAAAAAATTTATTTTGTTCAATGACCACTATAAATCTTGTTAAGTGGCTACAAATTAAGAATGCAAATGCCTATCACAATTGTTGGAGGGGGAAGGGCATTTAGCTGCAACTCAAGCGAAATTCGGAAGGGACATTTTACTTTTATCCCTAAATAAAATAAATGATATTTACACACTCTAAAAATAATTATGCATGCCTATTAAGTATTTATCTTATTATATATTCTTTCATTTGACTAAAAAAATATTCAAGTGCCTACAAAAATATCTTCTTGTATTAGAATACATTTTGAGTGTATGGTGCTAATTTAGAACAAATTTTCAGTTTGAAATCTAGTTGAATCAATATTCTTTCAATTTCAGGGGCCACATGGAACATTTATTTTATTTTAGAGGGCTAAATTGAGATTCTTTTAGTTGAAGTGTTAAATTGAAAAAATAATAATTTGGAGTATCAAATTAAAATTTTTTTAATTTAGAAGACGATATTGAGGTTTTTGTTAGTTTGGAGGGTCAAAAGGGCATTAAGCAATAAGAATAAATCCTCAATTTTATTTTATTTTTTCTCTCTCAACATTGCTCCTTATTTCATCAGATCAGAAAATCCAAATGATTACACGGATGCGCCACAAGTGGATTTCTCTTCCGTAAGCTATACAGGGCCCGCCCATATAGCCGCCCCCACCGCACCAAATAAAGAGCCGTAAGATAACAGTAAGGCCCAAGATCCCGCAAGCGTTTCAAATGAACCAAACCAAATATTTTCTATTTTAATACTCCAAATAATGCGAAGTAGCCGTTTCGTTTCATATGTGCGTTATTCGGCGATAAATTCGACCGTTGGGAAACAAAAGAGTCCGTTACTCCCCAAAAAGAAAAGTGAAGTCACTCATTTCACTTTGATCACTTTGAAGTCTCTGATGTTGAAACTTGAGAAGAATAAGGAGGCCCTCTTCTTCCTTTGACATTTTCTCTTTGGAAATTAACTGAGTTTAAGGAGAGAGGGAAAGGCAACTAAATCCCTTTAAAACCCATCCATCACCTTTTGTTCCTTTCTGTTTTTTCACCAAAAAATGGTTGCAAGAACCCCACCAAAATATCACCACAAAAGAATGGTGGCTAATCCCGCCTCCTCCTCCTCCTTCAGCTATTCTTGATCCCACATTCATCAGAGAAACAGTTATTAAGGTACTTCATCATTACAATATACCCCTCCCTTTTTTTTTCTTTTTCTTTATCTTTTCTTTTTTTTGCCATTATTATTATTATTAAATGATTTGAGTGGCCTAAAATAGCTATTCATGAGTTTCTGAAGTTTAAAAATAATGGGGTTTTTCTAAAATTAGGAAATGCTGGTTGAATATATCAATTTATGTGTTTTTTTTTTTTTTTTTTTGTTTGGGGGAATTGTTAGGTGGATAAGTCTATTGCAAGACTGCAGGAGCTTCAGTTTACAGTAACAGGTGGGACAAAAGTGATTTCTGGTGTGACCCTTAGTCCTCGCAGCACTAGGGGTTACTTGAGAACTAGTCTCCGATGTAAACAAGAATCTTTAAGGTATAATTAAAAATTAAAAAAACTGTATTTTACCTATGTTTTTAATTGCATTTGCCTGTAAATTCAATTGGGCGTTTCAATGTTTATTCCTCTCTTCCAATGTAAAGGATCAAGAATGTTAATGCTAGGAGATCTCCTCCAGGAAATTTGCCTACAAATACAGGCAAGTCCCTCAATCTCTCATTTCTCATTTCTCAATTATAGTTACCTAATTCACTAGTAATCCACAATTGCCATACCACCTACGAAACATTAATATACATGGTATACTTTTTAACTATCACATTTACATGTCCGTGTATAATACTTAAGAGTAGCGCGAATCCGTGAACTATAATTCAATCAAATCTAAAACTTTGACGATTTGATGCAAACAGGGGATTGGAAGAGAATGTCATTACCAGCAATGCTGCTAGGGGAGACAGTTGAAGAAATTCTACAAGCAAGTCAATTTGCAAGACAAATAGTTGAAGCAGTTGATTCTAATAAGTCCAAAAAACCAGCTGATGATCCAAAAACACCACAAACACAGACAAAGAAGAAGAAGAATGAGATGAAGACAAACCCCGAAAACTCCGAGTAACTTCGTTTTCGGAGAAAAAGGGAAAAACAAGTGGCATTACAAACAATTCGATCAGAATCGGAGGTTCCATCTCTCCAAAGAGCGAAATCCAGGATAAATTTCAAGGTTTCGCCACTGCACAAGAGTGATTGTGACAAAGAAAATTGCAGGTATGTGGCTAATAGAGTTTCCCCAAGAAATAGGCCATGGGCTAGAAAAACTGTGTTGTTTCCCAACCCATTGTTCCATTCTTCACCAACTAAACAACATCAAAGATTATGCAAGACTAAGTCTCCGGTGATCACGAGAAATCGACAAACTCCACATAAATTCTTGATCAAGTCTCCACCCTCCTCTGCTTCAAAATTTCACGTGAAAATAAGGAGCCCCCCTTTGTCCATTTCTCCAACTAGATCAACGAGTTTGATCAAGAAAAGTCCTAAGATATCTACTGCAGCGAAAATTCGTAGGTCGTTTTCGCCATCAAGATTGGCAAACAAGCTTGTTTCTCCATTGAAAAGCTCAGAAAATCTGTACATAATAAGAATGATGGGATGAAGATGATGATGAGTGGCTTGAAACAGCGACCAACAACTGCTCCAAGAATTTGAAAGGTGCTCGCATCCACATGACTTGAAAAAGTCTGTAGGCCCCATATAATAGAGCCTATAGAATTCGTATCTTGTGTTGGTGCATGCAAATTGCGGGAAAGAGTGATTATTCTGGTTTCTAGTTTTTGTGCAATAGATATTTCCTCGATGTCCATAAGGTAAATGTTTCTATGAATTTTGGTGAATAAAAAAATTTGTCCAAAATATGTTGACGTTGTTTTGGTTTTGAAAGGATTTTGAATTGTTGGAGTTGCCTTTAATGCTTTTTTTTTTTTGGATGATTTTGCATCATTGTAATTTGTAAAATTGAAGTCCTTGTTTTGCAATACAACCCATCTTCTATTTTGTCAAAATTGGAATGATTTTGTTTCCATTGGACAAGGATCACACAAACCTGAAATTACGTACTAGTGATGCTACATAATGGCAAACATTCAAGTCAAATTTGTTAATACATTGTGTACATCACCTACTTCTATAGCAACAAACTGTTTGCATTTCCACCCCCGTTTTCTTAACGTTGAATAATAATTCTTCTCACTTTTAAACCGACTCTATCAAAATCTTCGCCAGCGCATTTTCAATTAATGTCATCAATAACGGAAATAAATCCTTGCAAGCTAATGAAGATAAATAAAGAGGATGACGTCTAAATTGGGCTGAAATGACAAAAGTAGAATTGCAAGGGACAATGTACATACGTCTACATTATCCAAAGACACAGGTAAAAATAACAGCTACAAACAAGGAATTAAAGATTTGAAGTTTTTTTTTTTTTGTATTGATGATATATAAATATACCACGCAATAGCCCGTAAACACATAACATATTGGTCAAGATGGTCAAATATTCATGAAGACAATTTGATTATTTAACCTAAACTTAAGGTCAATAGTCAAGAGACTTTTAAACCTGCTATGGATTCAATTAGTTTATGACCTATTAATTATTCAAACTTATCAAGTATTAGGATAAATAACAAAATTAGAAAGTTAATTCTCATAACACAATTTTCATTACAAACTTATATGTCATTCCTAGTTGTCAATTGCTCTCTATATTCCTCTTGTCGTACAATCTCTGACTTGAGCGTTGGAATCTATTCCGAAAATAAAACCCCGCCACTCTTGTTCTTTGCTTTAGGCATTCGATTATGAGTACGGCGCGCACATATTACTTTTACATAGGAGTATTTTCACTTATTGGATAACTTTTAACCTAGAACTTGTGACTTCGGTTTAGGCCTTGGTGTTGATAATTTTTATGCATTAATATTTGGCACTGTCTATAGAAATATTATTAAAAGCCATCCTAAATCATGGCACCTAGCACACGCAATACTTACTGCAACAACCAAGATAAAGGCAAATCACCTCTCAACATTAGTCAAATGGATTAATCAAAGTATTTGATCGACTTGGGGGCAACTCTAAATGGGATCCCAATCCCCAAGCTATGGACAAAGATAAAGAGATCATCAGCTAAGACAACCAAATGCTATGTTGAAGAATATACTCATTAGATAACAACTTGAGCATCAATTCATTCAAGAAAAAGAAACCTGGTTCCTACCCTTAGGGGTAGAGTTCTCACTAATTCATGCCCTGTGGTGTGGAGTTCCACTTGTTCTTGCCTCTAGGGGTAGAGCTCTCACCCTATGCGGTTGATCCATCCTCGCACACTCTCCCAAGTAATTCTTGTCTATGGAACCTAGGGATTCTAATCCCCAAGCTATGGACAATGATGAAGAGATCCATAAATTAAAGCAACAAAATGTTATGTTGAAGAATATGCTCGATAGACAAAAATTAGAACATCCATCTATTCAAAGAAAAGAACCCCTACTCATACTCTCCAAGGTAAAGCTCTCTACTTCTACCCTCTAAGACCTCTAAGGAACTTCCAAAGGGAGCAATCCTAGTCTCTTTTACTCTCGGATGTCTCCTCTAGGGTTAAGTTATCACGTCTGTCGTTTTCTGAGGTAGAGCTTTTACTCACTCTTACTCTCTAGGACAGAGTACTCGATTCTTCGCAGCCTCAAGGGTTGTGCTCAACTAGTATCCTCTGGGATCACTTTACTCCTCTAGGGGCAAGGCTAAGTCCTCCCAATTGAAGGCTTTCTACAAGGTATGTCTCATCCTACGAGTGAGACTCACTCTTTTGAGATTCAAATCTTATCCTCTGGGATCTCTAGGAACAAGCCCAAGTCTTTCCAAGTGAATGCTTTTACAAGTTAAGTCTCACCCGAAGAGTGAGTCTTACCCTTTTGAGGGTCAAAAATCTCGTCTTTTGGGATCACCACACCTCTCTGGAGACAAGCTTAAGTCTTACCAAGTGAAAACTTCTACAAGTTAAGTGTCAGCCCTATAGTAAGGTTCACCTGTCCGAGGATCAAAAATCTCATCCTTCGGGATCACCTCACCTCGAGGACAAATCTAAGTCTTCTCAAGGCTCGATGAAAGCCTCTACAAAGCTAAGAAACTCGCCCCAAGAGTGAGGTTCACCCTTCGTAGAGGTCAGAAATTTCATCTTGCAAGATCGTCTTACCCCTCCGAGGGATAAGTGTAAGTCTTCTCAAGTGAAGACTTCTACAAACCAAGTCTCGCTCCAAGAGTGAGGCACACCCTTCTAAGAGTCAAAAATTTCATCCTCCATGATCACTTCACCACTCCAAGGGCAAGTCTAAATCTTCTCAAGTGAAGGCTTCTATAAGCTAAGTCTCACTCAAAGAATGAGGCCCGTCCTTCTGAAGGTCAAAAAACTCATCTTCTGGGATTACCTCATCCTTTCAGGGGCAAGTATAAGTCTTTCCAAGTGAAGGTTTCTACAAGCTAACTCTCATTCCCAAGAGTGAGGCTCACCCTCCTGAGGATCAAGAATCTTATCCTTTGGGATTACCACACCCTTTCGAGGATAAACTTAAGTCTTCAGAATTGAAAGCTAATCAAGTTGAAGTCTCACCCGTAAGAGTGAGGATTACCCTTCTTACGATCAAAAATTTCATCCTCCATGATAATCTCATCTCTCCGTGGGAAAATCTAAGTCTTCTCAAATGAATACTTCAACAAGTTAAGTCTCAGGTTAAGAGCAAAACTTACCTTCCAAGGGTTATATATCTTTTCCTCCAAAATCAAGTCAAACCGTAGGGGACAACCTAAAATCTTCTCAAGCGAAGGTTTCTCAATCTAACACTTACCCGAGAATGAGATGTGCCCCAAGTCTTCCAGGATCCATTTATCTTTTGAGAGGAAACCTAAGTATTCCAAAGTTACAACCTATCAAACTAAGTCTTACCCCAAGAGTGAGGCTAACCATTTTGATGTTCAAAACTCTTACCTTTTGAGATCATCTATTCCCTTCGAGAAACAAAATCGAATGCCACTCTCCGGAGTCAGCATAACACTCTTAAGGGCAAATAAAAAAGTCTTCCTACATGCAAAGCTTACATCATTCACCTAAGAGAATTGTGCCTAGGTCAAGTTTAATACTAGGACTAAGGCTTTACCAAGAAGATTTGCACCTAGGATTACCCCTCTAGGACTGAAAATAAGTTTCCTTGGAGAAAAAGTTCCTTGGTTAAGTATGCTCAAATGAGCAACCATAACCCCTCCTGGGCCAAAAACAAAGTTTATTTAAGAGATTTGTGCCTAGCATGACCTTGGTACCAAGACCAATGTATACCTAGGAGAACTATGCCTAGGTTATCCTTGTTTTCAAGAAGACTATGGTGTACCCCTCCGAGAGCGAAACAAAATCACCTCATGGTCTTAAGACCATGGTGTACCCCTCTAGACGCGAAGATAGAATCACTCCATGGTCTCAAGACCACAGTGTACCTCTCTGGGGGCAAAAATAAGGTCATCCCATAACTTTAAGACTCACCCCATGGTTTCCAGATTGTGGTGTACCCCTCCAGGGGCAAAGATAGAATCACTTCATGATCTCAAGACCATGGTGCAAAGATGAAATCACCTCAACATTGGTCTCAAGACAATGGTATACCCCTCCAGGGCCAAAGATAAAATAACCCCATGATTTCAAGACCATGACGTACCCATTCGGGGGCAAAAATTTTATACTTAGGTTACGCTTGGTACTAAGACCAAGGGCTTACCCTCCGGGGGCGAGGAAATTTTACTTGAGTATGAAGACAACGGCTTGACGAAACAACTTAGTTACAAAGAAAAATATTTAAGTATCTAAGAGGGGAAAGGCATATGAAGGAACACTTGAAGCCAAACAAAAGTACAAAGTAGCAAAGTAAAGGCACAATATCATATATAGATGAAAATCGTGACATAGGTGGAGTTGGTACAAGGCAAAGCCCTAACCCATAGCCAAGCAACAAGTGCAGCTAAGGAAAGTAAATTACATAATACTATTTGAATGTAAAAACTCGTACATATAAGAGACCCGAACTCTAAAGTTTCCAAAAAGAGAGAATATAGCTAAGCTAAGTACTAAGCTAAACTGATGGTATGATAGAAGATGCTCGCCTAAACTTCCCCTTTCTTGACGACCTCTAAAGTGGCATCCCTCATATTAACTCTAACGGACACTACTCCATCATCAGTCGGAGCCCCTGATATGTTGGGGTAAAGGGGATAGGATGAACTATGCCTTGAAACATGTCATCAATATCCAAGTCTCAATACTTCTTCTGCATGAAAGATAAGGCTTTATCATATCCCAAATCAAAGTGTTTCATGTTACATTCCTCCACCATATGATCAAACTCTTTGCTAGTATTACGAAGTATTTTTTTCAAGCAATCTTCATAGTCTAGATAATCAAGAAATTCAATTAGTGACTTTTCCTTGCTAGCCTTAAGCTCAGTCTTGTGAGACTCCCGAGCCTTCTTCATTTCTTCTTTCATAAGTGGAGCCCAAAAGTTTCCTAACTATCTCTTGTCACCCCTTTGGCAGTGTTGAGGCTTCTATCAAAGGTCAACTCATATCCTCCAAATTAGAGTCATGGTACACTTTCCATTGAGGAAGAACATACACCTCACAAGTGGATGAAGGGCTCTTTCATCGAGCCAAAGTGGGCACCTGAGGTGGACAAGAAACAAGTACCAACAAAGTAATAGTAACCTAAGTAGGAGCCTAAACTAGAGGTGAAGGTGGCAAAGTAGGCTCAGAGGGAACCTTGGCTTTCTTCCCACCTGTAGGCTGTGCAAGAGCTACTTGAGATGATCGCTTAGTACCCTTAGTCCTAGTAGTAGACCCTTTGGCGTGCTTAGATGAATCCTTATGCTTAGCTCTCATTTGCTTCAAAGCAGAGTCACAAATGGTAGCCGGACTCGTCTGCTACAAGATCAAGGGAAAGAGTTAATTCTAAGGAAAAATCAATAATAAAGTTATAACTGAAGGAAAAACAAGACGTGCAAAGAAATGCTCTAACAATGTGTGTGCAAGTCAACCTAAAAGAAGAGTGAGATCAAGCTCATTAGGACTCAATTTCACCGACACTAAAACTTGCTCATGCTTACTAGTGCCTTCTTGTCTGCTCATGCTAACCCACAGAGTCTTCACTAAGATCCTCTTGCTCAGTTTCGTTAGTGGCTTCTTCACTAGAACTATTTTGTTTGGATCCACTCACATAATCAACTTAGACAAAGAAATTACCCTCAGGCACTTTTATGGAGTGGTGTTCTTTGACCTGGTGTAAGTATAAGTATTCGGGTGGCATTCCCACAATTGGAGTATTGGTTCTATGCAAATTCACCCTTATTTCGGAAGATGAAGAACCCCCAAATAAAGGCCTACCCATAAACAAAGTTCGCCAACATCCACTTGTTTAGGTTCTTAGTCTAAGGCATTCATATATATTTTCCTTTCTTAAAGAATTAATCGTAATGTCTGAAGTGTCAACTGAATTATCAAAGCCATGCTCCTTGGCACAAATAGTTCCATTACCAACATCAACTGAGTATAACTCAAGTGGATCCAATGGTTTTTCTAAATTCATGTTAAATTCATGATTAGAGCCAAATCCATATTGTGTGCTATACAATATGGCTATTGTTAAGGGTGTCAGTGGGTCGTGTCGAGTGATAACTCTAGTAAACTAAAGTTATTCTACTTCTAAACTATAGATTTTTGCTAGTTTAACTCTTATTTTTGGTGTTTAATCAAGTGTTTTAGTTTAAATGTTGGTATTAGGTATTTGCATTTGCATTTGCATTATTTATAAATATTAAAGCATTAATATAGTTTTTGCTTAATTTTAGTTTAGTTAGATCATTTATTTGTTTAAATGTTTTGCAGGATAAGAATTAAAGGGATGAAAGTTCAAGATCACAAAAGTCTATGGACCAAATTATAAATGATGAAGATTGAAGACTTGAACTAGAAGAAACTTGATGTCGCGACATGGAATATTTGATGTCGCAACATTGAGGCGGGAATTTAAAGTGTAATTTTCATCTTTATGTCGCAACATCAATTACTCCATGTCGCGACAACGAAGCGCATCAGTTTATGTTCAGAGGGCATCTTTATAATTTTGGGCTGCAACTCTTTAAATGTATATCTTGTAACTCATTCAAGGACATAGAGTAGTACACATAGTAGTAGTGTAGTTGGTAATTTGTAGATTAGAATAGTTTAATTTTAACTTATGACTCAAGTTTCCTCTTTAATATAAAGGTTCTCTTTTAATTTCCTTTAAATCTTGTCTTTAAATCCTAGCAAGATTAAATTTTGATTAGTTATTCTTAGTGAGTTTTTCATTTACTACAAATAGATATAATTTTTACATTCTTTCTCTTTAATTTTCTTGAAATCCAAGTTTCTTAAATTTCAAGTTTTTTTTGAAGTTTTTAGGGTTCTGTCTAAATTAGTAATTTTTAGTTAAAAATCTTCATTTCCTTGCATTAATTTTTAGTAGTTTTTAATGGGCTTTCTTTTATTTAATAAAAAATCTAAAAATATGTAGTCTTAATCTAGTTCTCTTTACAAATTTTTATAGTTTTAATTAGTAAAAAATGGAAATCTCTTTGTTTTCATGCTTTCTTTATGTTTCCTTTATCGAAAAGGTTAAATTAGGTTTACTTGCGTTCGAAGAATTATCTTAATTTAGTTGTTTTATATTGTTTATTGATAGATACTTACTTTTATTGGATTAGTTTACATGGCTCTTACTTGTTGATTACTTGCATATTTGAACATGTAGATTTAGTTTTTTCTCTATCATTGCTTAGCTTAACTATACAAAAACTCTTGAATCTTGGTAATTGCCTAACCAATAATCATTATGTGAATGATATCCACTTGTCATATACTAATGCCTACCTCGTAAACTTGCAGGAGTGATGGTAGAGTAATAGGTATAGTGCGTTCTTTTATTACTTGGTTTAGTTTGCACTCTACCCTAGGTGAACATCGAGTCCTCATCGTGTCGAGTTCTTATCAGGTTCATGTTAGAAAACCTGAACGCAGACACGATCCATTAAGCATTCATTCGTGTCATGTCATTACCTGTTTATTAATGGGTTGACTCGACACAACCCATTAACCTATTAAACCTTTTCCACTAATACTGACGAAATTATTTAGAATGACACGATAATCTACAATTAACCTGTTAACCTGAATGACACGATAAGCCGTTAAAGGGTGTATTAATGTGTCAAATTTTCATAAATAACCCAATTAATTAATAGATCATTTGGGTTAACCGATATATTAGTGGATTAAACGAGTCATGTCGAGTTACTCGATAAGATAATGGGTTATCAGGTCAATCGTGGGTTGACACGACATGATCCGTTTAATTTCGGGTCATTAACTGAATTGATCTTATAGTAATCTAATTAAATTTGGATTGTGTTTAGACCTGTTAATTTCGTATTGTATTCATATTATATTGTCGATTTGTATCCA
Source organism: Cinchona pubescens (assembly GCA_025175665.1). NCBI lineage: Eukaryota > Viridiplantae > Streptophyta > Magnoliopsida > Gentianales > Rubiaceae > Cinchona > Cinchona pubescens. The sequence continues at coordinate 51,154 of JANKKI010000269.1, read as the reverse complement.
GAATTGCCATCCCTAGCAATAGTGGAGTTGGGTATTATAGTGGAGTTAGGTGCTATGGTAGAGTTGGCTGCTATAGTTGAATTGGGTGCTATAGTTGAGTTGGATGCTATGCTTCAATTTAAAGCTCAAGCTCAACTTAAAACTCAATCTCGAACTCATAAGTTTACCCTAAGATTCAACCTCAAGTTCAACCTAAAGCCAATCTTAAGCTCAAGACCAAGGTTCAACCTCAAGTTAAACTTAAAGATTAACCTCAAGTTCAAGCTTAACCTGAAGCTCAACTTTTCCTCAGAGAAGTAAGTTTTGATTTTTGATGTCTTGGTTCCGGTCAAGATTTCATAGGTTCTGGCCGAGATGCAGGTCAAAAACCATCATGCTACTCTCAACCCGCATAAATTTGGCTTGACATTATGTGACAAATAATGATACATAAATATACTACCTAATAGCCAATAGACACGTGACAAATTGGTCAAGAGGATCAAATATTCATGAGCGCAATTTAGTCATTTCACCTAAATTCGAGGCTAATGGTCTATCTAGGCTATTTAAGATCTCTATGGACGAGCTATTAAGTTTATGACCCATTAATTATGCAAACCCATCAAGTAATACTAGAAATAGCAAAATGGAAGATTAGTTCTCATAACACAACTCTAATTACAAACTGACATTTGTCATTCTTACCTTTCAATTACTCGATATTTTTCTCTTGTCGTATAATATCTAATTTGAGAATCAGAACTTACTCTGAGGGATAAAATCTCACTGATCTTATTTTTTGCTTCAAGTATTCGATCGTGAGTACAACGCACCATATCATCATTGCATAAGAATATTTTTGCTTATTGGATGACTTTAAACCTAGATCTTGTACTAATAATTTTTACGCACCAACAACTATACAAGTTAACAATCAACTTGGCACAGAGGAACAACATACTTGAAAGCAATCCATTAGTCATCAAACTCTAAGTACAGCTGCAGTCACAGTGCTTCACACAAGACTACTATATGCCAAGTGGGATTGGATTTCATATGGCTACTATATGCTAGGTTAACCCTTATTATTGTACATCAGAATACAGACTTTGTACACTAAATACAAACTATCCAAAAACCCATATCAGGAACTAATGACCATGTTGCTAGATAGAGAAAGACAACATGGCAATACGAGAAGAACCGTATGTACTTTTAAACAACACCTTCGAAGAAGCTTCTTTACGAGGAAGCCTAACAACACACTCTTGGATTTTGACAGCAGTTGAAGGCACGCATGGCGGCAAATCCATTGGCGGATAAAATGCTCACGAAGGCATAAAGATATTCAAAAAAGCCAGCTTCCAGCTTGAACATCTTGCCAAGATGCATATAGAGCTTGGAATAAAAACACCACCTCTTTAAATGAGAAAACACATTCATATTCACACAACTATTTGCCTGGAGAGGCAAACCTCGACCGCTCCCTTGGACGATTCAAAGCTCGATCCTTGGGTGAAGATGTTTTTCCTCCCATACCAGCTTGACGCATCATCTCTGTGATCACGTTAAAAATGTTAAACTATAGAATATGTGGAACTGTCAGCTTTAAAATGAAATTAGGAAACCAAATTACTTTATTTCTTAATCCCCTCATTATACCCTTAACCTTAATTCCTCGTCTCATAACAGTATCATTTCACTGGGATAAAATTACTTTCAAAAAGAAAGCAATCAAATTTTAGCATCATCAAAATGCGAACTAGCTCAAGAAAGAGACTATGAAGGCAAAATAACAAGTCACTTTTAGAGGGTGATGTTAATCAGTTTTGCATTTAAAGTTTTGTCTACACAAATTCACACCTTAGGTCTGACTATCGCCCTCTAAAATTTTTTTTTTTTTAAAAATGCAGCGAGATCTCTAATACTAGTAATCTCCAAATACCAAAGGCATTTCATTTAGAATGTTAGGGAAGAAACCAATTAAAAGATACTAAGGATTAACATCATTTAGTAAAGCAGTACAGAACATAGGAATTCAAAACAAAATAGCTCTTATACACATCTAGATGTGTATAAGAGACAGGAGTTCAATTGAGTGAATCTGGGAATGCCCACTTATCCTAACATCCCAAATATGAAAAATGAAATAGCTGATTATTTTGCACACGGTTAAGATGTACTTCATTCTTGAAACTTGACAAAAATTGGTATTGCCTTACAGTTGGAACTGTATGCTATAGAAACATTACCCAAATCCTATAGCATACATCTGTTTCTAACCATTAAGGCTTCTACTCTCAAAGTTTCAACATCAAATGTAAGATTGCATTTCTCACAGAATTAGTTATCATAATCCTTTTTCACAAGTAGTGAGTTATAGTGTAGTTTGCATCTCTCGTCTCAAAATCAAATGTAAGACTAACCTTATTACTATTTAATTGCTTGGAATTTGGATATATCTGTTTATTTTTCACGACAGAAGTGTTAACTGAGAGGCAGAAAGGAAGAAACCCATAAACCTATGAGGACTTTCAGCTACATGACCAAATAATAGGCAGTACGATGCACTATCACATGCATTATATCAATCAGCAAGGTTATATAATGTAGTATTAAGTTGAATTTTAAGGTTTCATTTCAAAAGTTTCAACATCAGATAAAGGTCATTATCCTAATCAGTCTAGATAGTGGGTTAGTTTATATATCACTAGGTTCTTAGGGAAGTCACCATGTTCCAGTGGTGGGATTTATAGGCCGTGTAAGAAAATTTAGCACGATAGGAGGATTATTTGCACAAGCATCTAAAAGTTATTAAGGATACACCTTCGTGCTAAGAAATATTAATGTAAGCTAATATGTGACCACACAGAACACATACAACGGTTGTTACCTGAGCACCTCATATGTTAAGATGCAACTTAATTTTTGATAGATTCGGGCAACCATGAGACAATTATACAAAGAATCATATTCTCTTCTGAGGCCTATTTTCAGTGCAAAGGAGTTATAACCTATAAGCCAACCTACCTGAAAATACTAAAGGAAAGAGAATTTAGCAAAATTGAAGTCAAATATGATAAGTTTGAGATGTCTACCGCGGTTTCTTTCAAGATCTTGATCAAGCTCATCCCTCCATTTCCGTTGTATCTCATTCACGCTGCAGCATGACATTATCATCAAGTCAAAGACATAATAGACAATCTAAATGCTCTATAAAGAAGCAAAATCTTATAAACATCTAGATGTGGACCTACTTAGGGCTACATGGTTCCTGATTATCAGCAACGTTCCCATTCAAATCATTTGGCTGAGGTGATAAGTTTTGCAGATGATCTTCATTTGTCTGATCTTCAAGTATGTGACACACGCCTACTACTCCTCCTAGGGCTTGCATCTGTGGCACTCTCAACTGCTGTTGATGGAGTTTGACTGGGAGACCTACTTTTAGGAGGCAACTTCAAGAACTAGGAAGCACTTTCATCTCCATTGGAGTCGAATAAATTTGGAGAGCATAAGGGATTGAAACTGTTGTAGAACTCTGCGAGAAGAGGACTCTGCAGTCTTTTCAGATCTAGAGCCTAAAATAGCAACATGAAGAAAATTATATTAGTACCATAGTGCAGACAATATCCCAGAAATTGGAATATGGTGCAGTTCTAAATCGTTTAGAAACAGTTTCACAAGATAGCACCTTCTCATCCAAAAAGGCCCGAATTTTATATTCAGTAACTTCATCGTCATCGTCATCCTCATCCATTGATGGTGTACTAGAAAATGAGAAAACATTTTTGCTCTTTCCAGGTGAAGGAGAGCAACTGATAGGTCTATCAACTTTTTGTTCTGTGTCCAATTTCATGCTGCTGCTTTCCACTTCAGGACTTGCATCGCATTTGCTCAACCAATCTTCACAGGGCTCACACATGGGATTAAAACTCTGTTCAAACAGGAATCAACAAAAGCTTACAGAAACATTAAAATGCTCATGCCTTATCCTATGATCGTGAAAGAAATGAAGTAGCAGTATACCTTATTATCAGGGATCATAATACTACTGAAATTTGCTTTACCCACCACTTGATTGTCTTTCTCATCAAGCTGGCACATGGCATTACCAATAACGTTTTGGACCAAACTATGCGTACCTTCAGAAACTTTCTCAAAATTTATAGAAGAGAAGTCTAGAGAACACAAATTACACACATCCTCTGAGCTGCCTCTGTCTCTTATAAATCTGCTCATCAGCCATAGGAAATACAAGAGCATCAAAAGTGTATAATTGCAAACCATAATCTAAAGAAACAAACTCTCATTACTTACATATCTCCTATTGTCTCCCCGGGTGACAAAACAGGAGGTTCAGAAGTTTCCTGTTGAAGCTAGGGTAATATGAAATTATAAGCGTTCCATAAAATGTCTTTTGAAATCATCTAAATCATGTAAATTTATCATGAAAATGTGCTAACCATAACTGAACTACTAATAGCAACAGGAGATAGCAAGATTTCGCCAGTGACAAATGGATGCTGCACATATTGAGAAGTGTAAATGTATAAGAACTAACATGAGAAGAAATCAGAAGAGAAAAGCTAAAAATTCACATTCAAAGAATCAGAATCACCTACCTGCAGTAACTCAAATGCTGAAGGCCTTAACTCTGGTTCCCTGCATATTATCACTGAATTTCAAAATGGAGAGGTAAAGGAGGAAATTACTCGGCAAAGAAAAAGTTTCTCTCTCCCCACAGTCTTTGACATATGTTCAAATAGTCAATAACAAGATCATGAAATCATCAAGGGACAGAAAGCTTGCAAGAGAAAATATGAGAACATAAACATAAGATCAAAGAACCAAATATCTCTAGTTGGGGGTGCCTTTCTCATGCCTAAATGTGGAAATGAGATTCAGGGGTGAGAAACTCTATAAGGAAAGTTATATGAACTTCAAAATTCTCTTGATTCTAATCTGACAATTATACGCAAAGGGATGAAATAAAGAATTGAGTATATACTTCCGTAAACATTTCAATAAGAAATCTTTTGCCTCAGCAGAGAGATAATCAGGAATTGGTGGATGCTCCTTGGTCGTCCCAATATAGAATAAAAAAGCTGCTACCTATATAATGATAACAAGACATTAGTAGCACAAAGAGATGTGTATAAGAATAATGTTTAAGTAATTGTGCAAATTCTCTTTTAACTTTGTCTTATAGAATTTAACATTATATCGAAACTGTGCATCCAACACTCCATATATCAGCAGAGCTAAGAAATATCAACCAAAAAAGATGTCAACAGTTAAGGATACTCAGCCAAAAGCTGAATATCATAGCTGAAGAACAAAATCTTCGGTATTCTTAAGAAACATCACAGTAGCAGCAGCAAATATGGATTGAAATCTGAAATCACGCACAATAAATGGCTGAAAAATAATTACATCGAATCATCCCACAGTTATAGAGGCAACAACAGACAAAAAGATCCATATGAAAATGTCACGGAGAAAGATAACTTTGAGATGAGAAGTTTTAAAAAGAATCACTTGAACCTGGTGATAAGCACAATCTCTCATGCCAAACGGATTTCATAAAAGCTGTCAAATACATCCAGGACATCACAAAAAGAAGTTGATGCATTGTTTGGACTATATGACATGATTAAATTTGTGAGTCCATAGAAAACATAATCTCCAATGGCATGACATCCATAATCTGTTTTATATATATCTCATCACTAGCAAGAATTTTGAGTATTTTGCTAAACTTGAACATAAAATTAGTTAAAGATAAACTTCCATGACATTACCAGATAAATCATCAAGGATGTGGATGTCATGTAATCAAATTATGTATCTTTCTTTGATACATTAATGTTGCTGAACAAAAAAACCTTATAGCCATAACCTGTCAAAAAGTAATCACTGAATGTACTTTTCAAACTAGCTTTGAATGGTCCATCATCGTTAGTTGATTTGTTTCATTTTCCCATTGTCTCAGAGTTTTAAAGGTAAATGTACCATACCTCGAAGCTAAATAGGTAAAAAGATCAATCAAAAGTTTGAAAATCCAATAGACAAAAACAGAACCAGGTATCCTAGGAGATGAAAGTGTTTGACAATCCAAAAAACATTCAAGATCCATAATGCAAGCAGTTACACAAATTGCAAGAAAAATTCTTTTGCAGCTAGCAAGAAAATGAATAAGCACAAATTGAAATACTTGAATAACAGTGACCCATCCAAAAACAAATCAATAAGTAAAAAATTGACATCAAGATCTGCAGAACTGAAAGTAGAATATGTAGTGAAACTTATCAAGAATAAGGAACACAAACAATTTGTGCTTGTACAATAACCAACAAATACGGAAAACATATAAAGCTTGCTCAATATGTCAATGTGAACTTTATGGTGCAGCCAAGTCCTTGTGAGCTCTTGAAAAACTTTATGATCCAAACACAAGCAGACAACAATACTAACATTGAACCAAACAGTTTGCACTAGTTAGCTATAGTATACCTAACAACAGAAGATACATGGCTATAAACTCATATTCAAAGGAGAAGAAGAAGGACCATTTCAATCAAATTCCTAATTGACTACAAATTTAATCATGTTAAATAGTCCAAAACACACATCAACTTGTTGTACATACAATGTATAACCAGTTAATCTATTGATTTACAGATGGCAAACACTAAAGTTGTATGCATCTCAGGTATAAGTAGGTATTTTAGAGGATCACATTGATGAGTCTTCCATCTGTAAATTAATAGATAAACAGAACCCAAAAGTGAAAAGTATTCATGAAAATTATCTGGATGCTTTTGTTGTACATACAATCTATGACCAGTTTGACGAATGACTTCAGGAGCCATCCAGTATGGTGTACCCTTCATAGACTTCGCACCTGAAACTGTTGCCTGTGGAAGATGTCAAAATTGGATAGGTCTTCATACAGTCACATTCCAAGTGAAGCAACAATCGTCTAACAAACAGTTTGAAAGAAGATGGCTTACATACCAGCTCCACAACCTGTTTGGATGCCCCAAAATCTGCAAGTTTAATGCACCCTTTATTGTCAACCAGAATATTAGCCCCCTGAAGTAAAAGACATCTAGATGTGTATAAGAGACAGGAATATCAAAAGTTAGTAATGTATTTTATTGGACGTTATTGGTAACACCTTGATGTCCCTGTGCATAATTCCATTTTTATGAAGATAATCCAGTCCCAGCAGCAACTGCTTTGTATACATTCTTATAACCTGCTGATTTACAGCTAATTAAACAAAGCTATGAAGCCACCAAAGTTGCACAATAAGGTAATTAATTATATGACTGACCGATTCTGGAAAAGATCCGAACTTCCCTAGGAGTGCAGAGATTGAGCCTCCAGGTACAAATTCCAATAAAATATTTAGAGACGACTCCTCTCTCACGGTTCCCAAATATCTCTGACATGCCAAATAACAAATAGCCGCTGAGAATATTTAAAACTCAGAGTTTGGTAATTTGAATGAATAACACTAAGCTCACCACAATGTTTGGATGGGAAAGATTCTTGAGAAGCTTAACTTCTTCCTCAAGCTCCTGAATGTAAACCTACTCATTTGATTGCAACATTCAAGAAAAGAAAGTCAAGTTAAAGCAACAAGTAACTTCGAATCTTAACAGAACCCGTGTAACATGCAAGTTAAATATATTAACACAACGTAGGCAACCTTCCTAACATAAAGTGTCCTTTTAATTAAACCTCTTCTTTTCTCCTCTATAATTAAAAATTCTGAAGAAAAAGAAGAGTGCAAGTCACATCACCCTTTAAGTCATGTGTTGTCCTTCATGGCAGAAATCCTATAACACTTAACTTTCTGCTTTCATTAAGTACACAGTTTTTATCAACTCCAAACAAATAAGAACACATTTAAAACTATAATAGTATATTAATTGTTTATTAGTAGTGAATATATTATAAGTGAATAATCAACTAATGCAAGAGCAGTTCAACTCTTATACTTCTCTACAGTTTCTTATGTATTTCTAATTTTTCAAAATCCATTATTGCTAATGCACCATTCGCTCTCCTAACATCCAAACTGAAGGTTGACTGGAGCTGAATATCTGCCTGACCTGGAAGTACCTAAAGAAATTTTGGGGGGAAAAAAAAGATCTCCATCTATTTGTCTCGAAGAAACAGAATTTAGTAGATATAAGTGCAAAGGCCTTCCAGGGCTTGAGCACAAAGAGCATAAGCAAAGTGCACCAGTTTTTTTTAAGTGAACCGCATTGTTATCCATATGATATATTATTGTTAGATATAGGTTTTTATAACATATGCAAACTTCTTAACTAACAAATATGATTAATAAAAATAATGTTGTAACACAAAACATCACAAAATAAGAACAGCCACCACATTTTATATATCCAATGGTCAAAAAATAGAATAAAAAGAGATCCAACAGTCAAAAAAATAGCACAGAAAACATAAAAAGACAAACAAAAAAGGAAAAGAAAAGGCATGCTTTTTGTGAGTTTTTCTTTGTGCTTATTTATGCTTTGGGAAAATCGCCAAAATAGTCCCTCAACTTTTGCACTTTAGCCAGAATAGTCCCTCAACTTTCAATAGTCCTTCAACTTTATTTTTAGCCAATAGTCCTTTAACTTTTATTTTTAGCAATGGTCCTTCAACTTTTTTTATTTTATAAATTTCACATGAAAGGACTATCTTGGCTAAAAATAAAAGTTGGAGGACCATTCTGGCTACAAAAAAAGTTGAGGGACTATTTTGGCTAAAGTACAAAAGTTGAAGGACTATTTCAGCGATTTTCCCTTATGCTTTTTTACATTTTTCTGCACTTTCCCTGCACTTTATTATCCTTGTGCACTTCAGACACAAAAAAGCAATTACACACCTCGCTTTACCTTTTCTTTTTTTTTTTTTTTTGGTTTTTGACTACTATGTCCACACCTTATGTTTTACTGGCTATTTATCCCACAAAAGGTTATTTAGAGTGTCATGTTCAATTTTGCATTTTACTTGAGAGAAATTTATGGAAATAAAAGGTACATAAAAGGTACCAGAAGGCTCAGAGGACCAAAATCAACAACTGCTTAAATGATATATTTATGTGTGTGTGTGTGTGTGTGTGTGTGTGTGTGTATATATATATATAAGGTCATTTGGAAGAACAGTTCAACATTTTCGCCTGGTATTTATCACAAGCCTTTATTTGCAATCTTCAATTTCTCTTCCCTTTCCCCGATTCTTCTGCTCCCATCTCCTTGCTTTTCTGCTCAAAGAAGACCATAACTGATCAAAGCAAAAGAGCCCATATTCATCAGAGATGGTCTTCCTTGAGCAGAAAATTATTCACAAAAAGCAACTGCATGATAAAACCGTAACCAACAGACCCAAAAACAAATGCTGAAGGCTTTACTTATATCTGTTCGAGTACAAGTACATACAAACACAGACATGTTTGTATATGTGATCCACACAGAGACGTGTCATGTGGTATATACACAAATCTATAAGCAACAAATTGGTCATTCATGTTAAGTGCATCTACGTCCTTTTTCTTCAATTATTCAGTTTTTCTCTTTTCACTGTTTTCAGGTATACCATTTTCTTGGGAATAGGAACAGGATAAAGGAACAAATAAAAGAAATAGATGAAGATAAGTAAATACAAAGGCTAAAACTAGCAGTATAAAGAGTCAGAAAGAAAAGAGAAAAGATTTGCATACTATGTTACCACCTAATTGCAATGACAACACTCTTTCTCAACCAAAATGCAGGCCATGCACGTAGGAGAAATAGCTTCATACAAATATCGAGTTCCTAATGTCTAGATTGAAAAACCTTATACATATATTGATTTCCTCTAGCAATGACAAACGTTTTCTCGAAGCCAGCCTCGACATGAATAGAGACCATAAACTATTAGTCTTGAAGGTTTAATTGGTGACATTACTAATGTTTTGATACACCTTAGGCAAATATTAAACGAAAAGAAAGGGATAGTTATTTAGATAATTTACAAATATTTGTCCTAAATATCAGCATATATAAATTTGTGTTGCTAATTGCTAGTATTTAAATAATAGCAAGCTCTATTATATGATATAGAAAACTATGCATTTCCATTCCATTTGTTTGCTTGAGTGCAGCACAAGAAAAATTCATAAGTCATAACTCATGCATAATTTAGTAAAAAGACAAAAGAAAGAAAACCTTTACTATGATTATATATTTAAAAAAAAAAAAAAAAACAACAAAATGGTCATTACCCATCAACATAATTAACTTTCATTTTTTACCCAAAATTAAATTATAACTTCTCTAAGCAATCATAATATATGCCAACATTATAGTAGTACAGCAAAACATGACAATTCAACACTCCTTTACTAACTGTGATAAGCAATTCTAAACATTTCCAAGCATTATAGAACTAGCAACGGTGAATTATAGTTAAAAATATTCAAAAGCATAGCAAAACTCTCGAATTACAGTAAAACAATTTTTCTAATTAACTGAAGTTCATTTAAATTTAAATATCAAATAATTGGTCCAAACCTGTGCTTTATCCTTTGAAGCACTATTTGATAATCAAAACCTTAGTTATTAAAATAAACACAAAAATGTAAAATACTCACTAATTTGCGTATAAATACTTGGGAATTTTCAAATTCCAAAAGTGTCTCTAATTACACAATTAGATGTGTATTTCTCAACCTGTTTAATAGCAAGAAGTTCCCCTGAATCAAAGATTCATCCCCATATACACTTGTCCAAAGGCGCCGCAACCGATCAACTCTCCTTTCCGCCACCTGATTGGCTGCATCGCGGGAGCATTAGATGTCCTGCTATCGAGCTCATCGGCGGCGGTATCCGCGGAGGCGAGGGTTTGGAGAATACTCTAGACTTGCGGTTGCAGGAATTAATTCTCTCTACCATTGTTCCATCTTCAGCAACGTCACCGCCACTGCCGCCCGCGATTGTCGGCGAACGGAACACCAGTGATCGCCGGACTGATCCAAAAAAATCTTGCATTTTGATTAATTCAGAAATGCAAAGTAATGTTTTGTGATTCCTAGTTCGAGTTTTCTTAGGGTTTATGATTAAGGGTGTGTGAGTTGTAGAGCAACATATGTCCCTGATTTCTGAATACACAATTTGAAAATTTTGCATGAAGAGAGAAAAGAAAAGAAAATTAGTCAAACTAAGATGAGGAAAAATTGCACGAAGAACCCTGTATTTAGGAGTTATTCTATGTACAAATGTTAGCAGTCTTATTCTGAAAACTTCATATTTTGTTGACAAGTCCTAATACATTCATCCATTAATATTCCTAGTGATTTAACCTACTTGCACATGGATGGATCCCTTTTGAACTATTGTTATCACACCCAAAACTCAAAACTCAAAACTCAAAAATCATGACATGTTGCAGTATACAGTAAAATCCTGAACTGTTTAGTAATACTATAGTAAGACTAGATCTAATCACAAGGCGAGCAATTAATATTATTGACAATAAACTAACAATGTATAAGAAGACACTAACAAACAAATACCTAAAGACAAAAAATACATGAACAAGATCATTTATTCGATACAGAGGAAGGCATGTCAAGAATTCTAACAACCACTAGCTATTCAAAGGAAATCTACTAAATTATTCATTGAAGCGATGAGCCATAGTCTCAGTCATTGAAATAGATGAAACTGTGTAGAGAAAATAAATGAAAAAAAAAAAAAAGATTCAACAATTACATGATTCAATTAAAAATTAGATATACGTTCATGGATGGACAGGAGTAATATTTTACTTTATTTTCATAAATTTTTATGAAAAGTTATGACAGGCCCGATGTGGATAAGAGATATTCAAAAAAAAAAAATTCTTGAGAGCTAATTTATACAAAGGGTTTAGAAAACATCAAAACTGGTTAGTGTTCTTTGTTTCGATGCACTAAAGAAATGATTTTTTGCTTCGTATTTGTAAGCAAAATTGGCAAAAATCTCCAAATAGAAACAAATCATTTTGGTTGAAAAAAAAAAAACATGCCTAACAGGAGTAATCTAATTTCGTGTACGAGATTGAAATTGAATAGAGTTATGGATTTTTATAAGTTCTAGATGGGTAAGTAAAAAATATCAAACCACAATATTCAATACTAAAAAATCTCCATATTAATTTTGTATTTGCACAAAATACTGAACTTACTCCACCTTCTCCACATATCCCTTAAGGCCATGAATCATTACCATAGATACAAATCAAGTCCAAGCAGAGCTTGAACTTGGCAACAATAAGAGAATTTCGAAAACAAATCATCATGATTGTTTCTCATATTAATCTTCCAAATGGAGACCTTTTTCTTAGAAATAGTCTCCCAATTGAAGTGATACTTTATATCTATGTGCATCATCTTTTTATTATATATCTCGTCTTTAGTAAAGTGCATGACACTTCTAACTGTCATGGTAGATGTAGTTTTACCTTGTTGTAGACTAAACTTGCCAAACAAATCCTTTAACTACAAGACTTTTTTAATTGCCTTGGCCACAACCATGTATTATATCTCAATAGTAGATAAAATTATAACATGTTGTAAGGTACATTCCAGCCAACAACACAATTGCCAATGCAAAATATATAGTTTGTAAGTGATCTTCTTTTATCAATATCCCCTACGTAATCTGAGTCCACAAATCCAACCAAAATGTTACTATTTCTCCCAAACTCTAAACATGTATTTGAAATCTTGTATAAGTATCTGACTATCTAAGAGTCGCAGTTCACAACCTACCAATATGTTTTACCCGGGTAAGACATATATCTGCTTACTACACTAATTGCTTGTGAAATGTTTGGACACGTGTAAACTATTGCATACATAATACTGTTGCCTTCACTAGAATAAGGAATATGTATCATATAACTTCTTTCATCGTCTAACTATGGTGATTGAGCAGTTGAAAATTAACCATTCCTAAATCTTTAATCTCAAATTTACTGTTCATCTTATCTTCAAAATGTGAATTTCTATTAAATCCTGATGGCAATGAGCATATCATCAGCATATAATAAGAAATAAATAAAAGAGCCATCATTCAACTTTCGGAAGTAAACACAATTATCATATATGCATCGCAAATAATCATGACCTAACATAAAGGAATGAAATCTCTTATACAACTGTCTCCAAGACTGTTTCAATTCGTATAAAGATTTTTTCGACAAACAAACATAGTCTTCCTTTCCTTCAATTTCAAATTCTTCTAGCTATTTTATGTATATAAGTATATTATTCAAGTTTGCCACGTAGAAAAGTTGTCTTAAGTCAACCTGATCAAATTCCAAATCATACATGACAACCAAAGTAAGTAGAACACATATAGACTTTGGCTTAACAATCATTAAAATCAATACCTTGTACCTAACTATTGACTTGCAACTAAAAGTGCCTTGTACTTTGCATCTTCAACCCTTGGAATAACTTTTTTTTCTTCAAACCCTATTTGTAACCAACAATTTTTTTTTCTGACGGCAACTTCAAGAAAACCCAAGTGCTATTTTTGTGGAGATAGATTCAATTTCTCATTCATCACAATCAACCGCTTAGACGAATCAACACTAGAAGTTGCCTTTTAATATGTAGATAATTCACCAATTTCTTTAATTTCTTGTGCAACTAACAATACATATGCAACTAAATTTGTATACCTTCACGGTGGTCGAATTTCTTTCATTGGTTTATCTATAGTTATGGAACATTCTTCCTCTTATTCTTCAGCTTCAAGTGTTTCATCTGATGTAGGATCCATGATTTAGTTGAATTGAAGAGGAACTTGGTTGACAAGGAATAATGTTGTCAATTTTGACCTCCACTTGCTTTTGCATACTCTCCCTTCTATCTGTATTACAAGATCTAGAAAAACTCATTTCTTAGATGCAATATAGAAGACTCATCAAGAGTTACATCTCTGCTAATTATAAATTTAGGTGATATGGGATTAGTATACCATAAAATGATATCCTTTCACCCCAAATAGATACCAAAGGAAAACACACTTCTTAACTCTAGACTCAAATTTTCAATCATTTACATGAATATATTCAGGACACCAAAATATTTTTTAAATCAAAAAAATTAGCAGGGTAATTAATCGAACTTCCCCCGGAGTCTTAAAATTCAAAGGTGTAGAAGGAGCATAATTGATAATATAACAAGCATTAGGGATAGCTTCTTCCTATAAGTCATTTGTCAATCCAACATTTGAGAGCATACAACATGCTCTTCCCAAAACAGTCTTGTATATACATTCCGTCACACCATTTTGTTGATGTGTCATTCCTAGAGTGTGGTGTCAAACAATTCTTTCAATTTTATAAAATTCATAGAATTCTCTTTCAAAAAATTCTTAATTATTATTGATTCAAAGCCACTAGATTTGTTTTTATATCTGTTTCACAATTAAAACTTTCTATTACTTGATGTTTAGGAAAACATCATTATTTATGTTTCAAAAAATATACCTAGACATTTATTGAATTATTAACAATAAAAGTCAACATGTGCCTAATACCATCCTAAGATAGGATACAAGAAGGTCTCCAAAGATTTGAGTGAATGTAATGTAAAGTATTTTTTATTTTTTCTTTTTTTCTTTCCAAAGGCATAATATTCACAAAAATCCATTCTCCCAGTACTTTGTTCACAAAGAAAATCTATTTTGAGGATTGTAGATAGACTTTTCTCACATATATGCATATTTATTAAACTCGATCTAGTCTAACAATTCGATCGGTCAACTCAGCAAACTAGTCACTTAAGCATCTAAGTTTGGTTGCTTGTTCGATTGGATAAAGGAGACCGTTGACTCTTTAATGACCCACCGGTTAAACTATTGAAACAGAAACTGGGGACGGTTTAAGGTTAGTTGCCCAGGTCATTTGCTTGGAAGTTTGTGAATTTTTTTTTGATGCCATGAGCTTTGAACACGTGATGTTGGAATAAAATTTGCTACTGCCCACCGCTACACCACACACCATGACAATGTTAAGCTCTTTGCAACTATTTAATAACTTTTCAAACTCTAATTCTTAATTGATTTCTTTCTCTCCCCCTTTTTCAAATAAAATGACTAATATACTTATGTTATCTAAGACATATTCATTTTCCAAGAAATAAAAATAAAAAATGTTTTGTAACAATAATAATATTAATTTCATTAAAAACTTTAGTAGACATAAGTTATAAAATTAATCAAATATTATGATTTTTTTGAGCAACAAAGTGTTGGGATTTCCTTACAGAAATATCAAAATAACGCAGCGGAAAAACACCGAAAATCCCTAAAAGAGGATCCATGCGTTCCGATTAAATCGTTTAGGGTTTAGATATATACCTTTGTTACTCGAAAGCAAAACCCAGTTGCGATCTGAATCTTTCCACGATCCGAACACCACGGTCACGATTTGGACACCACGGCAACCACGAACTATTCGTAGAACACGGACCTTAGCGCTTCTGGATTGAACGAACGCCCTCGGTATCCACACGAGTAGCTTTTCCGATTTTAGGGTGTTGCTTGCTAGAGCAGTGTTTGGAAATATTTGGTAGGGTTTTTCTTACATTGTGTGTTACTAATGAGTCGCATGTCAGACACCCAAACCCTAAAGAATCATATTCTATATATAGCGGTTAACCTAAATTCAAAGAACTCTTCTTTGATTAGAATTCTTCTATCACACGTATTAGATATATTAACGCGTATGATAGTAACCAGATATATTTCCTTACGAATTATTATAATTACTATTTAACTGGACAATCCAGTAAATCCAATGTATATTAGTAAATAATTCTCGTTCATTGAATCTAGACACAAATTCTTATTCAACGAACTTAGTCAACAATTAACTTAACCCAATGCTTACTCTTAGTGTGTGACCCTTTAGGTTCATTTAACGTTGGCAATAAGTATAATGTGTCTAAGAGACAGATGATTATGTCCCTAACAACATGTTCATAATGAGAATTACCAATGACATAAAACCATGTTGTATTCTCATAACGGGTCAATCCAGTATTTTGTTCGCCAACAAATACCCATGATTTTATTATATCCATATATCCATAATCATCATATGATTATCAATCAAAATCATACTAGTCTTAAATCAACACAGTTCCCACTATATTGAATAACTAGGGACATTTAGAATAATAAATTATTCATGGATTCTAATATTAAAACATGCAATATAAAATATCATGATGACAATATTCGTTTTAAAATGGTAATATCCATTAAAAGTCTCCCAATTAAACAATTAGGTCCAATCATACATATGTCTAAGGCCTATTGACCGAACATCTCGATCATGTTTTGGTTGTGGTAGTGGTTTAGTTAATGGATCAGCAATGTTGATCTAGGTTGGATCCTTTTTTGTCTTTTGGGGTTATGCTTTACGCTCTCTCTCAACACATCTCTTCGATTGTGATAATAACGTCTTTGGATGTGTTTGGATCGTTGATGCGATCTAGGCTCTTTGGCTAACACAATAGCCCCATTATTATCACAATAGATATCAACTCCATAAGTGATGGGCTAGGAACAACACCTAATTCAAAGACAAATTTCTAATCCAAATCGCTTCCTTAGCCGCATCGATCGCTATATATTCTGCCGTTGTAGAATCTGCTATGGTCGCTTGCTTTGAACTCTTCCACTAACAGACCTCCATTTAAACAGAACACATATCGATTGTGATCTAAAATCATCTGCGATCGAAACTTGCATCGTACAATCACTTACAACAAGCTCTTTTTCCAGTCCTCCATAAACCAAGAAAACATCTTTAGTTCTTCTCAAGTACTTAAGGATATTCTTGACCTGTCTAGATGTGTCTCATCTAGATGTGTATAAGAGACATATACACATCCTCGAGTAATTTAGATGTAATAAACGACTGTGATGACATCTGATTTGCCATATCTCATAATCATAGATGCTTCAGAGGTTTGAGAAACTGTTGTGTATTCATTAATGAGGGTAAAAGGTTTCATCATAGTCTATACCATGAGTTTGTTTGAAACCTTTTGCAACCAATCGTGCTTTGAAGGTATGTAGATTGCCATCCATGTCAGTTTTCTTCTTGAAAACCCATTTACACCCAATAGTTTTTATACCATCCGGTGGATCAATCAAAGTCCAAACTTGATTGTCAAACATGGATTGCATCTCACAAATTTCATGGCACTTTGCCATTCCTCAGAGTCTGGACTAGTCATAGCATCTTGGTAGCTAGTGGGCTCATGGTGAATCCAAAGTAACACATCATTTGTAATTGTAATACAAATCTAGATGTGTAACGTTATTTCTAGCTCTACCAGATCTACGGAGTCCTTGTGTTTCATGTGGAAGCTCAACAACCTGTATGTTTAATTCTTATGCTCCATGGAAGAATCACAATAGTTATTACTCTAGAGAAGATAACACAATGGAACCTCACAGCCCCAAATCTTAAGAAAAGACAAACAAGGCTTTTTACCAGTCCACATCTCATATGGTGTCTTTTCTACAGTTTTAGTTGGAACACGATTCAATGTGAATGCAGCTGTTTGTAAAGCATAACCCCAAAAGGATAAAGGGAGATCTGTATGACTCATCATGGATCGAACCATATCTAATAGGGTTCGATTCCTTCTTTCAGATACACCATTCCATTGTGGTGTTCCAGGTGGAGTTAATTGTGAAACAATTCCACAATTTCTAAGATGGTCATAAAATTCTTGACTCAGATATTCACCACCTCGATCAGATCTCAGTGATTTAATTGTCTTGCCAAGTTGATTCTGTTCAGATACACCATTTGTGTTGTGGTGTTCCACACATGGATGTGTATAAGATCTTGACTTCTATTTCTAAGATGATATAAAATCACATCTTGACTCAGATATGATTTATTGATTCTCACAATGGCTGTTCAGATACACATCTAGATGTGTATAAGAGAAGGAGCTTTAGTCATCTTTCCCAACAAACAAGATTCGCAGATATCATAAGATTCAAGATCAAATTGATTCAAAAGCCCATCTTTATGGAGTTTTGATATGCGCTTCTCATTTATGTGACAAAGGCGACAATGCCATAAGAAAGTTTGATTTGAATCATCCAATCTAGGTTTCTTTGTATTTATGTGATAAACTATCTCTGGATTGGGCTTTTCAATGTTTAGAACGTAAAGACCATTATGCAAATCAGTATTTCCATAAGACACGTACTTATATAGATAATGTACGATCCATTATTAGTCACTACCACAACCTTAACATGATCATCTTGCCAATGTCGCATGGCATTAGTCTTGGAAAGGCTCAGTGTCCTGCGACACAAGATGAGCGAAATCGCATGAGCCGGGAGGTAAAAGGAGTTCACATGTTCCTACGGCTAGAGCAAAGAACTCTTGCTTTATTTCCAACCAAGATCTCGGTTCAACCTTTCTTAGAATCGTACCAGAGTCACATCTCAGATGGTGTCTCATATGACACAAATGTTAGCACCACTAGAATATCGAATACCCATGACGAGGAAATAGAAGCAGTCAAGAATATATGTATATCTGTCTCCAATACACATCTAGATGTGTATAAGAGACAGCTTGGAAATTGCAAACTCTAT
This sequence comes from Cinchona pubescens, assembly GCA_025175665.1. Classification (NCBI taxonomy): domain Eukaryota; kingdom Viridiplantae; phylum Streptophyta; class Magnoliopsida; order Gentianales; family Rubiaceae; genus Cinchona; species Cinchona pubescens. The sequence goes on along the minus strand of JANKKI010000269.1, from coordinate 32,474 downwards.
TTGGAAGATCTTTTCCAATGACCGTGCTCATTGCAAAAGAGGATTCTTGCCAATGTCGCATGGCATTAGTCTTGGAAAGGCTTGTTCTAGATGTGTATAAGAGACAGATCTTATAAGTGTTATCTATATGGGTATAAAGACAGTTGTTAAAAACATCGTTGAAGGTTATAAGATTGCCGGTAATTTGTTACACAGATGGTGTATAAGAGACAGGATGAAGGGTACACATCTATCATCTTCAAGACATGAGGACTAACAGCGCTCCTTCACCATTTTGCGGAATGTAAAGCTTTGGTCGTTTCAAACCTTTCTGCCTTGCTTGTCGTTGGAACATTTCCTTGAGATGATTGACCATCTCGAAAGCTTCCAAGTGCTCCAAGTCCTTCAAGGTCTGGCTCATGGTAGCAAGCATAAGGCACACATCTAGATGTGTATAAGAGACAGGTAAGCGTAAGCATCTCTCTGCTCTTGGAGCATTGGTGCCAGTGTGGATAGGATTGTCCAGAACATACACTTCCTTTCTTGTTTGATGACATACTGCTCATTGGAAATGACATTGGTCCCATTCAGCTTGTCCTTCTCAAGGATAGATCGCAAAGATAGTGTTGAAGTGTTATTAGCGGCCATCGATCTACAACAATTATGCAAAGTACAATATTTCGATATCACTCTATAATATAAAACTCCCACTAAATCAATTACCCTCATAAATGAATACACAACAGTTTGTATTTAGTGGGTTAAGATCCATATTTCACTTAACTTTAACTCAGCTTTGGCATGACAATTAAAATTAAGTTATTTAGGTAGGTAACTCTTTACCAATTACATCATATGTAACTCTTAAAACAATTATGAGATCAATACATCATATGTACCGGCATGTTTAATCTCATGGACTGCCTATGGGCAGAAAGGATAAATATGGGGATAGCCCACATCTATTGGCCAAAGAAACATATAATTAGCACCATTACTTATCCTTTCTGACTATCTAGAACTAATGTACTTTTACTTTAGCAAAAACGCACATCAGTGATCAAAGTCTTTGGAAGGTGTTTAAATTTGGTCTTCCTTGCAACACTCTCTCTTCTTAACATGTTATGTGAACTTGTTAATTGATCATATGTTTTCATGCACCACATATATTTAACATTTAACATCACATAAACATATACAAAATAACAATAAGATAAACGTGTCATAGCATGGCCCTTAAACTATGGTGATCTTCATAAGCCAATATGAAGATCAAGGTCAATCCTAGGGTCAAATTACAACTTCAAAATTTCTTCCATCTTCATGGAATACACCTTGTTGTTGATTGACGCCAAGTTGCTCCTCTTGCCTTCTTTACAAGCTTTGTAATACAATAATACAAAACTTTAAAATTACAAAAAGAAAACGACACGCAGGCCGTATTTATATAATTACACCCCAAAATAGAAATGAATTACTATTCTAGTAGGTCAAAAGGGCCATGCTATGCACCATGCATATGAACACATCATAAAACAGAAAACATACTATTATTTATCCGACGTTATTACCAAAAGCTGATTTGGCAATGTAAATACATATATCATATATACATAATTCAACAGAAACATACGTATATCACATATACATATAGTTCAACAACAGAATCTGTCAAATAGAATCATCGAACAGAACAGGTTTCTATGTCTCTGAATCTTTACATACATCATATGTAAGTATCTTCACCATATCTAACATTTTATGGAAATGCTGATTTGCATGAAAAGAAGTAGTCGATTAAAGAAAGGTGAAGTGGAGATGCTGGTTGGAAATAAAGCAAGAGTTGCTGCTCTAGCCGTAGGAACATGTGTCTCTGTATACACATCTAGATGTGTTTAAGAGACAGACTCTGTTATTTGGAGCTTTGCCATTGATCCACCGGATGGTATAAAAACTATTGTGTTACTAATGAGTCGCATGTCAGACACCCAAACCCTAAAGAATCATATTCTATATATAGCGGTTAACCTAAATTCAAAGAACTCTTCTTTGATTAGAATTCTTCTATCACACGTATTAGATATATTAACGCGTATGATAGTAACCAGATATATTTCCTTACGAATTATTATAATTACTATTTAACTGGACATACTATGATTATGAGAACTTAACCCAATGCTTACTCTTAGTGTGTGACCCTTTAGGTTCATTTAACGTTGGCAATAAGTATAATTTCTAATTCCAATACTGTTGCCTTTAGTACATAAACCAACACAAAGTACTTCCTATAACACTATACTATTAAAATTCTGAAAAAGGGATATAATATAAAAATTCTGAACAAGTAGGTAGATTGTATACAAATATACTTGTTTTGTTATAAAGTAATCATCTAAGAATAGGAAAATTCTACAGTCCCTTTTAGGAAACCATTCCCTTGCACTTAAATGTTTGTATAATACAACATCATGTGTTTTAAAATCTTGTACTACACAAGTTTTTAAAGCCAAAAGAATGGTTCCCAAAAAGGGACTGTAGAATTCCCCCTAAGAATAATTGAAAGATAATTTCAGTGCTTTTGTTTATATATCTTGAGTAATTGTTTTAAAAAATTTAAAGTTAACTATTTTAATATATTTTTGTTATAGTTCTAAGAAAGATTAATTTATTATCTAAAATTCATTTAGAATTAATTAAAAAAAATATTTGCAGATAATTTGTCAATGTTTTCACAATATGTTTTGTATTTAAGAATTTCATTCTATTATATATTAGTATAAATATATATTTTAATGACCAACCATTGAACTAGTAACCCTTTGATCCAATTCCCTTGTCGGATTCCTTCCTAGACCAAGTTTAATAATTGTGCTTATATTCCCCAATCCATATGCTATAACTTGTTGATGTCGGCACAAGCATGGTAAGATGTAGAAACTGTAGAAGTACTTGAAACAATAGATCCCTCTAAAATAGACAACGTACCATATTTGTGTGCCTTCATGATTGCAAAAGCATCTTTAGTAACTTCAGGAACTCTAATTCCACCTGTATTTTTATATCTAAGTGATTTAGCATGCCCAAAGAGATGAGATTTTTCTTCAAGAACATATTAATATTAGTGAGCTTAATAGTAACACACCATCATGGATTTTGATTTGGAATGAACCTTTACCATGAGTACTTTACAAACAATATTAATTGTTACTCATTAGGACAATAATACCTTCATCTGGTTCATATATTCAAAACCAATACTCAATTAAGACACATATGATAAGAACAACCCAAATCTAAAATCCACTCATAGTTAGATATGGAATTATTATCAATTGCTAAACATATAGTTCCATTAATCTCATTAGCTAGAGCACTAGTTTTAGCGGTGTTACTATTTCCTTGATCATATTTTTCTCCTTATGTTTTTCTTTATTTTTCAATTTAAAGCATTCAGACTTAACGTGGCCCCTTTTTGTGATAATAATTGTACACCAAATTCTTAATTCTGGACTCAGATCTTGATTTAGACATTTTGCAGTCTGTACTCTCTTTTTCTTCTCCTACTAAGCAAGCCTGCACTTGATTTCCAATAATTTTCCTCATAATATCTCTATCTATCAGAACTTTTGATTTCAAAATAGATTTAATTTCTTTATAAGAGATAGTTCTTATTTTCATAAATGTGTATAGTATGTCTCTAAAATGCTTAAATGACTGAGGGAGGAAACATAACAATAATAGGGTCTAATCCTCATTTTCAATTTTAACTTTTATGTTACATAAATTCATAAGAATGAAGTTAAATTTATTGAGATGTGAGAGTATAGAGGTACTTCGAATACATAAAGTATGTATAGAATTTGCTGCATATGGAGTCCATTAACCATTGTCTTCTTCATATACAAAGCTTTTAATTTTTTTCCACATGCCTTTAGTTGTGGTTTTGGTAGCAACCTCCCGTAAAACCTTACGCAGAGATTTAAGATGATGCTTAAATTAGCCTTTATATCTAGGTTGGCAAAGTTTTCATTTGATATTTTCTCTGACTTATTCTCCTTATCCTGTAAGACTATATCGATGTCATCTTGGATTAGGATGGTCTTCATTTTGAATTGCAACATACTGAAGTTAGTATTCTGGTCAAATTTCTCAACATAGGATTTCATTACCGTCATATTAACCTGCTAGAACTCAACCTCAAGACATCGAACTCTAATACTAGTTTGTTAGCATCAGAGCCACAAGAATATTTTAAAGTTAATTTAGCAAGTCCTTAAAGTTGATACCAAGATAATAACAAAGTATATAGAGACAATAAATGAAAAAGATAAAGATTTACGATGTTCGATCAATTAGACCTACGTCCAAGAGTGGAGGGGAGTGATATTTTATCATATAAAAAGTGTCAAAATTTTAGGAGAAATTCCAATGGCTCGAATAGAAAGAGAGATATTTAAAAGAATATTGAGAGCAAATTCTACAAGGGTTTAGAAAACATTGAAACTCTTTGGTGTTCTTTGTTTTGGTGCGTTGAAAAAATAAGTTTTGCTTCGTATTTGTAGGCAAAATTCATATAAACCTCCAAATGAAAATAAATCATTTTAGATGAAAGCAGAAAAAATTCAAACAAGAGCAATTCAATTTCGTGCATGAAATTGAAATTATAGAATTGCTGACTTTGATAAGTCATGCATGTGCCAAGTATGGGAAAAAAAGCCACACATTCAATGCTAACAATTTGAATACTAGGGGGTAAGGAGGGGTATGGTAACTAACACACGGGAGAATGGTAGTGAATTCATAGAATATGATTTTTCAAAAGTGAAAAACAAATACTACAAAGTGACAATAAATTTCAAAAATTAAGCCAAATCATATTTCTATGCTTTGTGACAATAGGATTACTTTGGCAAAAATTGTGACCAAGCAAGGATACTTTAGACAAACTTATGTTTCAAAGAACTTTAGCTGTCTACATCAATTATTGTTGTTCAAAAAAAAACTTTGCACTCAATCATTGGTAATTACAACATTGAATTGAATACCTTGGCACTATTAAATCATGTGTGCATGAAACTAGACTAGGATATAACAACTCATGCATGAATAGTTTGTGTTGTTATTTGGTCCAGCTTGGTTGTTAATTAAAATCTCACTATTTGATATTTTATGATACCAGTATTAGTTGTTAATGTGGTATTAATCATTAATGTAAACTGCTTACATGGTACAATTCATTAAGGGCAAAAGTGTAAATCACCCAAGTGGTGTAAAATGTGCTAGGCTATCCAGAAATCCCACCAAAATCTATAAACAGGGGGTCTTTACCTCATAATTGTATCTTCACTCTCATTAATACAAGAGCATTCTTTCTCCAAATTTCATACTCGTCATTTGGCATCGCCTGTGGAAAATCTATGACAAAAGTCCATGTTCCTCTTGTTGTTGTGGCCTATTTTCTTTGCTAGTTGAATTCTTACCCTTGTTTTTTGAGCTTTTCAGCCATTTTTATCCATTCAAAATTCTCAAAAAATGAAGAATCGCACTACTACTCATCATGCTAATAGCAAGGAAGCTAAAGGACACAATCAACACCTCTTGATCGAAGTCAAGACTCAGTATGAGGTTGGAACCTCCTTTATAATCCAACAAAAGTAGGAAAATGAACTTTAGTACATTTCTGATTATTTTGAGTCTTTCAAAGCTTTTGTTGAATACAAGTCAAGAGAGAACAAAACACCTTCTGCTTGAAATGAGCAGCAACCGCAGTTCTTCGATGGTCGCCCTGGCAAGCAACCTAAGCTTGCCATAAGTAGCACAGACTTGAGGCACAAGATCATTTGATCCCAATCTGTGGATAGACCTGAGCAGGCACGGTCTATTAACAGTGAACCACAAAGACCCACAATTCATGAGTGTTTGGGACTAAAATTAAGGTCCAAGTCATTGGAACGACCAGGTCCTTTCCCAGCTGTTTTCGAATAGCTCGAGTAGAAGAATCTAGAACTGAAGACTCAAGAAATTCTTCAACATTGTGTTGGGATCAATGGATTTGGGAAAGGATTTGACATCCACTCTTTTGTAAGGCCAAAATGGTTGAATTTCAAATATACTCGAGTTAGAAAGTTGTTTGAAATCATTCATTTCACACTTTTTAATTTATATGGATTTAAAATTTACCTATTTTAGCCTTATAAATCATTTCAATAAATAGGAAGATTTCAAATCCTTTCTCAAATCCATCAATCCAAACATAACCTAAAAGAACAATCTGGTCACACATGCCTTTTTGCTAACCGTGGGGACAAAGATCCATTCCCTATGTCCATTAAAATGGAACCTTTACCTCCGTAATTCAAATAGCCTGATCTCGACAAGTATAAGGGTGATTCAGATCCATCTGATCACATTTCTCATGTGGTTGCTATGACCAATCTTTATGGCTATAGTGATGCCATATAGAGATGGCAGTAGGTTGGGTCAACCCATCGGCCCAACTCATCCCGTCCCGGCCCACAGCTATGATAGCAGGTCAAACTAGGGCCTGGTTTTATTAGCCCATAGCCCGACTCGGCCCACCTGATAACCTAGACCAGCCAAATAGTCAATGGGTTGGCCTGTTGATCGGTCTCGTCAATAGTATGATCGTCAACCCGTCGATTGGACCATATTTTAATTTTTTTTAATAAAATTTTAACATTTTAAATGACTTTTTTCTAAACATTTAGATATTTTTCTTCTTGGACTAATAAATAATAATTGGTAGTAATAAAGATTAAATTGGACTAATAAATAATAGTTACAGTATAAGTAGTAAATTCGACTAATTTATTGTAAACATTACTATAATATTTATGCACTTACCTCTTGAACTAATAAGTAATAAATTAAACAATAAGCAATAACTTTGAATAAAATGAGGAATATGTTGTACTCATAAATATTAACTTAAGAGGTGTTTGGTTTATTTTCTATGAATGACAGGATTGGGAATTAAGGTTAATATTAATGATAAATGTTTATACATTGATCACTATAGAAATCATTCTATGGGAATGAAAGTGTTCAAAAATATCCACTTTCATTCCCTAGTTTTGACTTGGCTTTCAAATTGATTAACTTATCAACATAATAAAATTCACTCCTTGTTCAAACCAAACAAGTAAAGGGTAACAACGTAAACTCATATCGATAGTATGGTTTATGATTCCCATTCCAATTTTTAATCCCAAATGCAAACACAAATATCCCATTAGAATAAAATTAAAAATTACTTGGTCTAATAACTTGAAATAACAATATGTAATAATAAGTATTGAAAAATGAAGTACTAATTAGTAATAACTTCAAATAAAATTAGTAATAATTTGAAATGATAAGTAGTAACTTGGAATATTATGTCATAACATGATTTAATAGATAATAATTTGTTTATCTTAGTTATAACTTATATGGTAAGGATTGAAAACAAAAACTAATTAATAATTACTGTATATAATAGGTAATGACTTGAACTATTAAGTACTACCTTTGAATTATGAGTAATAACTTAGACTATTAAGTACTAATTTGAAATAGAATAATTAAATAACTTGGTCTAATTTCAATACATCAAGACCAACCCGTAGGCTGGCCCATGGGCCAACCCATGGGCGAGACCATGGGCCAACTTGAGCTTGTCCCGTTTTCTCAATCCGTGGGCCTAGATTGTGTGCCAAGTTTGGTTTAAGGAATTCCATATCCTCAACCTAGCCCGGCTTGCCTCAATCCCTAACCTGCCTTATGGAGGAAAGTTACGAACCCTTAACAGGTGGGCTTTTGGCCCAGCCCACTACCACATCTAATGCCATAAGGTGTAAGCGTTTCTCGACCACACTTCAAGGCTCAAAAGTGGTTTCATGAGCTTCCGATTAATTCGCTGGCTGTTGAGTCTAAAAAGACACAAATATCTAGTTATAAAATAAACACTTAAATCAACTAAATTTAACTAGATAACAAACTCCAAGTTTACAATGTCAAATAGTTGCTAGTAGAAGTAGGGCTTGTTCCCACAAGGAATAGTGTGCAATTACCGATTATTTAGTTGGAATGCTAATTGAAGTGTTTGATTAATAGAAAGAAGTTTAACTAAACTAGGTTTTATATTAAAAGACGATAAAAAGGGGAGTTAGAGTTTATGCTAGCCAATTTCCTGAGTTTTGGTTAATTAAATCAATCAAGTGATCCTATGTGTCAAATTAGAGGTTGGTTCCCTATTTGTACCTAATCCCAATCTCTCAACAATTAAGTCTATGAATATAATAGATCCCTCTTACTCCTTAAACTACCAAACTTGATTATTTACCTATAGAATTCTAAAAACCAACTAGGTGAATTAGCCCACTAAGATCTAATTCCAACCCTAATCCAACACTAATCTAGATCTATAATGGAGGTTCAATTTCTATATCTCCTCAATTAACACTAATTAACTAAAGAAATAGGAAATTTTCCTAATCAACCCTTAAACCCATTAATTTTATCTAATTAGTCTATTTTACCACCTAATCAACTCATTAACCTCTACCCATTAGAAAGTAGCTTCACACAACCCTAACTCATAATTAATTAATGCATAATAAACAACAAGAAAGAAAATAAAAGCATGAGAAAGCAATTAGACTAACTAACATGAATTCTAGAAGACTACTACAAGAAGTAAAGACATTTAAAGCTAGAAGGATGAAAGCATCAAATGAATACTTTGACAACTAGAAACACTTCATGAACATTAAAATCACAGAAAATAAAGTAAAAATGTAAAAGAAGTCTTACAAAGTTGAGGAACATATTACACACCATAGAAGAAAACTAGTCTAGAAAAGTTGAAGAAGAAGAACTAAAGTTCCACCCATGTGGGAGGAGAAAAAAAGAAGAAAAACTAAGGTGGTAGAGAGTCATTTCAACCCCAAAAAGATGTATTTATAGTAGGGTTAGGAGTTTGGGATGTAGGATGAAAATGCCCTTGAAGAAAGGCTAAAAATGGCCAAAAACGCGACTCTTGGGTGACCCTTTCCTACGATAGGCATGGAGCTCACCTACAGCAAGGTCCCCACTATATAAGCTCGCCTTCGATGAGCTACCTAGACAACTTTGTGTAGATTCAATATTTTGCCCCTAAAATTCTTGTTCGACGGCCGATTGATGTGCTATTTTCTCCCATTGTACCCTAATAAATTGAAAAATATTATTAGCTATAATAAACACTTAAAATAGCTCCTAAACATACTTAAACAAAATTCTCACAAAAGAGACCAAAAATGAAAGACGAATAAAGACAAAAGAAAACCTAACTCCCAACTAAATTAGGTTAAAACCCCAATTTTAAACCTAAACAAACTTATATAAAAGATAACCTAAATAACACTAATTAAACATTAACACACATCAAACACATAAAACTAATAACACACAAAAACAGATACATTAATACTGTAATTGCTCAAAACTGTTGCAAAAACCTTCAAATTTAGCTATAGAGAACCCTAATTTACTATTCTTAATGTGTACTTGATTCCATGATCTAGCCAAGAAATTCCTCAGTCATTTCTAAAGAAAATCCATAATGTAAAACGATACCTCTCATTTGATGAATACGAGACAAAAACAGGTAGTCTCTAAACCAATATGCAGACAAGACTGCCCAAATCAAAATTGTTGATTAAAAGATTAAGATTGCTGCATTCTACAATGGAGTGTGACCAAGGGCTTTTAATGCTGAATTGGCCAAAAAGATCAATCATCCACTTTCCTAAAGCTATTAGAAAGAGTCTCGTCTCATATCCGAGATGAAGAATTAAATCAGGCAAAAATAGATCTATATGTGTATAAGAGACCAAATAGGGAATAACTAAAAGTGTAGGCTTCCTCCTTATGAAAAAAGCCAAAAGTTTCAGACTAGTTGGCCTATCCGAACAAAAGGCTCTTATATGACCAAGTAACATTCCCAAATAATATTGCTAGAGATAGACTAGTTAGGACAATAGTGTTGCCGGACACAAACTTTACCCCACTGAACACTACCAGGAGGGAAAATTCTTTATCAAGTTCAAAATGTATCATTCTTGAACCCTGAGATGCAAGTTGTTCCAGATCAAAGGGATAAATCTAAAAATTGAGCTTTTTGGAACCCCTCCAAAGCACCAGGTCGAAATGATAAATTTTGTTATTGTCAAGAGAAAGAACTCTTACAATATGATCTTACCGACCGAGCCAATATGAGTATAGAATCTTCCTCTCTGTGTTTCATATTGGTATGGTCAAACTTATGTTGAGGGATTGATCTAAGAGATCGCTCATTAGGAGTTAGTAAGAAGCTCAGGCCTCCTATAAGATGTCTCTTCAAACGTTATCCTAGATGATGACAATTACTGATAAAGCTTATCTGAAGGAGTTCCGCTACAAACCCTCTAGCTTTGAGGCCTTTGAGTTATCCCTGATTCCCAATCCCAACGGAAAGGGAAAGGAAAAAGTTGAGCTCACTATGATGTTCCTATTGAAGAAATTGTCTTTGTTTGACCTTCCCAGAAGAGAAAGATCAAAATCTATGCCATCTTGCCAGTTGAGCTCACGGGTCTTCTGATTCACTGATTTTATACGATTACAGGGCTATATTTGCTTGGTCTGTGGAGAACATGCCTTGCATTCCACGAGAAATCATTAAACACAAGTTGGGCATCGATCTAGAACATAAGCCAATGAAATAAAAGAATTCGGCCTAAAAATAAGCCTAGTTATAGAGGCTGAGGTAGATAAGCTTCTAAGCCCTGTAGCCAAGATTATTGGAGAAGTTTTGTATTTGATCTAGCTTTGCAACCCCATACTTGTAACTAAACTTGATTCTTCATGGTATGTGCCAAGATTTTACTAATCTCAATAAAGCCTGTCCTTAGGACAGTTACCTTTGTCTCAGATTGACAATGTAGTTTATTCATTTGTAAAATTTGTAATTTTACATTTCTTAGATGCCTTTAAGGGGTATCACCAGATATACATGGCAAAGAAAGATGAAGATTTCAATGGAGTCGAGAAGGATGCTTGAGTGGCTTATTTGTTTTGGAGAAGACTTGCTATCCCTACATCTTTAAATCACCAACTTCTCCCAATTAGTTCATGAGTTTGAGTTGATAGAAGAAACATTTTCACCTCTATTTCCTTTACATTCCTTTAGTTTCTTGGTACTTTTATTTTATGCTTTTGTTGTGCTTTATGGATAGTAAATTCTTAGTTATTTTGTTTGAATAATTACTTGAGGACAGAAAGCTGAGGCCTAAGTAGTTTTTATCTTTATGATTTAATGATGTGATTGACTTTTGTTGGGCTTATTGTGATGCTTACTTGGTTTTAGTCATTAATGCCTTGGTTTCTTGATTTTAGGTTTTAGTTTTTTGGCTGTAAGTCATTGGGCCAGTTTGGTAGATCTTTATTCTTTAATTATGTCTTTTTATGTTCAGAAATTTGTAATACTATTATGTGTTTATTCTATTTTGGGCGAGTGGCAAGATGAGTTGTACTGATCAATTAATAAAATTACAGGTTTAGTGGTGTTATTTTTGAATTCATGTTTTGTCTTGGAATGGTTTTTGCGTGTTTGTAAATATGTATTAGTGATCATTGGATGGAAAAAGAGTGACTATGGTACTCGATGATGATAATTGACTTGTAATAATATATAGTTGTTATATTCTAATTAGACATTTTAAATTTTTGGTATGTGTCTTGATTCTTTTATGAATAAAAGATTTCAAAACCTATGCATTACCAATTTCAAAGAGTGTAAGGACATCAATTTTTTTTTTTTTAGCTTATTCATTTGAAATATATTTTGTTCATTTTCAAAAGTATTTTTGGTTAGCTAACACATCTATTGGAAAAATATGTTTATGTAGATTGGAAATGAATTAGACCATTGGTATAATTGCATAGTAGAGTTTTATTGAGTGATTAGTTTGGATATGATCTTGGGCATGTGTTACTCTTTTTCCTTGGTTAGAACACGTTAAAATAATATTTTGCTCTTAAGAATAAAGCGAGTAAGAGATTCCGGCATCACAAATGTTGTTTCTCCAAAATATGCCCTTAGAATAAATCATAAGATAGTCACGGGATTTCGGCATCACAAATATTGTTTCTCTAAAATGTCAAATAGGATTGCTTTTCAAAATGAGGAAACTAGATGAAAATTCTTTGAAATGAGCCTTTACATTTTTAGTATACCAATAAGTTGAGGAGGAAATGTTTGCAATACCTATCATTGATATCAATCTAAACACTCATTGCTAGGTTAATATTCCCACTCGTATGTGACATGTGCATTTTAGGTAGCATCCTAATGATCCTTCCACTTCCAAGTGGTTTATCGAGATAGTTTATATAATTTTTAATCCTTCTGAATTGAACAAAATATATTGCGCATGAATAATTTTTAATCCTTTTGAATTGAACAAAATATATTGTGCATGAATTGATGAGTTTTTGTAAAACCTTTTTAATTACGGATAATGCTTGGTGATTTGAAACATCATCTTGATAATTGAATCATTTTCTTTAGGAAAATAAAAACTTAGAATGACTAGTTTGAATGTTTCAATTGTCATATATTATTTGAACTCCTTTGAGGGATCACCCAATCATTCGAAGTACATTAATATTGGTGGTATTGGTCTTGTCTATGTGTTTTATGTGTTCTTTTTCTTTCTTGTTTTGTTCAGGATTAGCAAAATACTAGAATTGGAAGTGTAATAACTTTAGAAAACTAGAGTTATTTTATTTCTTACAATAGTATTCTTTGTTGGTATTATCCGAATTTTAGAGTCTATTTGTGTGTTTTTGTCTAGTTTTACTGTATTTGGTGTATGTATTAGCATTTCATAAATATTATGATATTATTATTAGTTTTATATAATTATAGTAATTTTGTTACTTATTAAGTTTATGGTAATTTGTAGTTTTAGATTAAGAGGAATTAAGGTTAAAGGATGAATAATTAAGGAGTAAAGAGCAAAAAGAAGAAATTCAAGGCTGTTGATAAATGCTCCATACCGCAGTATCAATGAATAGGAGTCGATACTGCGGTATCAAGACAGTTTTCGAAGGCATTATTAGGGCTTGATACTGCGGTATCAATCCTAATACTAAATTTGATACCGCCATCCGAGTTTTCTGGCAAGCGCATAGATTTTTTTGCCACTTATAATATTTTCACTCAAGCCACCTTTTAAATCTAATCATGTGTACTACCATAAAACATATAGTGTAGATGTAGGTAGTTTTTAGTAGGATATTAGTTTAGGAAAGCTTAACTTACTCTCCAAGTTTTAGTTTAATACAAAGTTCTTTCTTAATTTAATTAGATCTTCTCTTTAGATTTCTTGTAAGTTTTAATCTTTCTTAGTTAATTTTACTGAGCTTTCCATTAGTTTCAAGTAGATATAAAAATTACTAGTTTTCAACTTACATTTCTTCAATCCAAGTAGAGTAAAATTCTAATTTTCTTAGATCTGTCTATTATACACATCTACCATGTGTTGATTACAACTTCAGAATCTATACTTTCTTGTCTTAAAATTATTAGAATTTAGTGGGCTTTCTGTAAAAGTTCATTTAAATTCCAAAATTCATAGTTTTAAATCTCTTTTCCTTGTCATTTCTTAGAAATTCTAGTTTCGTACAAATGAAATTTTCTCAATTCTTTAGTTTAATTAATTATTTTTTAGTTAAAATTAGATTTAGTAACTTTTATGTTTTAATTATGCTCTCGTAGAATTAGTTAATTTCGTGATAATTTTAGTTATTTAATTAAGAGTAATATAGGAAGTTCTTAGTGTTAATTGTTTACTTGCTTTCATAGACTAGTTTTTTTTTTAACTTACTTTTTATGGGTTTAGTCATGCTTTCTAGAGTAGAAATTAGTAGTAATTGTTACTTGTTTTATTAGAGTAATCCATTTACTTGCTTTCTTAGCTTTAATTGGAAAAATTAGCAGTTATTAATTGCTTTCTTACTTCTAAATCTTGGTAGTTAGTGACACACTCCTCGATTATTTGTCTAAATAGCTCAACAATCCTCTAAGTCTAGTAATTACCGAACACAATGTTTGTAGGAACAATACTCACTCATCATTAACTATAAATCTACCTTGTATCCTTGTGAGTGTGAAGGTGATAGTTAAGTGTTAATAGAGTTTTTATTACTTGTGTTGGTTGATTATTACACTTATCATATCCTAAACAACACCACCTGGCAAGCCCTGGGTAACAAAGATCAGTCCCCTGAATCAAAGAAAGTATTGAAGTCAAATTCAAAAAGATCAGCAATTTGACAAGCATAATGAAATTCTTCTAAGTCAAAAGAGGGAAGGCACAAACCCTTTGAAGCAATCTACGAGTTAGCTCCTGAGCTGAGCTGGCTAGAGGTGCCCTTCTCAGGTAGCTCAGGAACAGGAAAGAGAGTTATGAACTTTGCCTGCAGTTCATCTAAGACCTTAGTAGTGATCTTGGTGTGGTAAAGGTCGAGGCTTCCCAAGTCCACCCCAAGAAGATTGTCTTTTACTAGTTTATCATCAGTTGAGGTAAAGTCCAAGATAAAAGCGGACTTGGTGAACTCCTGAAGTTCCAGCTTCGCTTCATCCAAGGCCAGGAAATCCTTTCTTCCTACTACCTTTAACTGGAGCTCTAGCTTCTAAATAGTATCCCTCAGCTCGGCGTTGGACTATTCTAGGGCCCCAACCTTGTCCCAAACTCAGCTTTGGCTTGCTTTAGGGTAGCAACCTTAGCCTGAGACTCAGCCTTCGCCTGGTCCATTTGCTTCATGTCCTTCAGTCTTGCTTTAGCCTTATTTTTATGCTTCTTAACATCCTTCTCAAGTTTGCTTAGTAGCTGCTCTAATGTGTGGAGCTTAGTCCCGATCTCCTTTATTTGTTCTTCTATCTTGTGGTATCTTATAGAGAAGGTCTTTTGACATTGAAGGCCTTTCTCCTATATCGCCTTCTCCAAGACAGGCTTTAGCTGATTTTTTGTGGCATTCTTCCTATAGCCAATCTCTTTTTTCTACTAGAAGATCTCGATGGACTGACCTGCTCTTTTGTCCCTTTGGCCATGGTCAGGTTCAGAGCATGGAAGTAAAAAAAAAAAATGTTGTTAGAAATAAAGTTTCAAAAAATGTTAACCAAAAGGAATGGTAAAGGGTGAATCTTGCACTTATTAGATAGATATAAATCTCGTAATATCTCTCAGCTGGTTTCAGATCTTCACCGTTCTCCTTGTCTCATGAAAACTAAATGCTTTTTGCTAGAAATTGAACCACCTCTCAAATTGGGCTCGGTTATTAATGTCCAGGGCAGCATTCGGATGGAACTCTGAGCTGGACCCTTCTAGAATGTCCACAGGCCGTATAGTCTGAACTACATGGGTCAGATCTCGGCTGCCTGCTGATATCCTCTTATACATTGGGGTGAACTCTTTTTCACCTATGGGAAGGCACCATTCGATCATGTTAAGGTGGTGAGGAATATTAAAGGCTCGTTTTTTGGCTGAAGAAAACAAGAAATCACCTGGATATTAAGGTATTCCATTCCAGGGTTATTTGCTCTCGGCGAGCAAATCATCTTGGATACTGAGGTACTTCACTCTGAGGTTAACTTGCTCTTGTTGGGGGCTTCTATCACTCTCGAAGAATAAGAAGGCAACCCCGAGCTGCTGGGAAAGGTTAGTTGGTTCAAAGGAAAGTTGTCCCTCTCTTAATCTTTGGCAGTAACTCGGCTTCTTTTCTTGCAGAACCTGGCAGCAGTTGGGGCAACTGTTGAAGCCAAAGCCCTGGTAGAGGTCATTGAGGTCCTATTAGGTTGGATTTTAGTGGTCTTAATATCAATAAATGTGGTACGACTGAGCAGCCACAACAATCATTGAAGAACAGGGAGCCGACCCCTGAGTCGTTGAGGGTGTTGTGGGCATAGTAGTAGCGCTAACCCCTAAGGAACTGACTATTGAGGTTGAAGAGGAACTTGGATCTCAGGCTTGAAACCCGAAAGAAAGCTGCCAAACCCACTTGAACCTAAATTAAATAACAAATAACTGCATCAAAAAAAGGATAAAGAAAGAAGAAAGAACCATCTAAGCTAATTATCTAGGCTAGAAACCTTTTTTAGGGTCATAGTTTTGGGGCAAATCCCATATGGGGTGTGGTCCAACCTAGCAAGAATCTATATGGACTAAGGCATTGGTAAGTGATATTGCAAGTGACAAGGATTTTGGGTGCTAGTTACAGGTTGTTAGAGAATCATTGGATAGATTCCAAGGACCTCGGGCCATCACGGGAGAAAGGTACTTAGTATAGAAGAACCGTTACTCTTCCATTCATGAATAGCAGAGGGGTTTCCTTGGATCAAATAAAAACTACTTCAAGGTGAAAAGTAGAAAAGACCATTGCCGAAAGTTAATTTAAAGAAAAATCTAAAGGCCTCTAAGCTAAAAGGATAATCATATAATTTGCACAAAACTACAAAGCCTACTAAGAGGTGAATTGAGTTCAAGGTAAACTGAGAAACATTAATTTCCTAGTGGTTAGAGAATTTCAGTAAAGAAGAAGGGGACTCAAAGGCAAAGATCAGCTATTAGCTAGAAGGTGGTCGTCATAAATGGTCATATATCCCACAGATAGGGCATGAGCTCAGTCTTCGACCGAGGAGAACTTGAGGTGCACTTCTTTAAGGATGTGGTATAATTCTTTGAGCTTGGAAATTTCTTTAGGAGAAAGGAAGTTTGGTGAAGACTGGGTTACAAGGGTAAATTGGGCCTCAAATGAAGAAGTTGGTGTTGGGAAGACGCTTCCTGGGAAAACAAGGGGTATCTCTGGATACTAAGGACGGGTTTCATAAGGGTTTAACATAAAATCTATGGGGTCTTGAGATATAAGTGCAAGAGTTTCTAGTATGGGTGTTATGGATGGAATGCTAGAAGAAGGAGGAGTAGACGTACCAGAGTTGCTTCCTAAGGCCATTTACAAGGGAATAACAAGGGAGTAAAGGGAAAATTTTGAATTTGAGAAGACTGGTGAAGAGGAAAAGGATTTTGGATGTTCAGAAAGGATGGAAAAAATTGCAGGAGAATTGTTGAGTAAGTTGCTAAGGAGAATTGCTTAATTGCTTTGGGAATGAGATAGTTCGCAAGAAAATTGCAGAAAACAACAGACTGGAAGATGGAAAAGTGTAAAAAGAATATTTGTCTAAGCATGGGTATTTATATCAAGGGAATGAAGGGTCATAAACCCTAATGCTCAAAGCCCAATACGGGATTATCAGGGAAATGAAGCAGTTAAAGTAACGAAATGGCTTTGAAAATGGTGAGAACTTTGGGGAGTGGAGTTGGAAGAATTAAAGGCGGAATCGATTTTCGAGGGAAGTAATATTTTGAAAATTGAATGAGGCATGTTAAACGGAAAAAGTGAAAATAAAAAATAGGATAATGATTCAATTAATTGAATAAAGTAACTTCGAGTGCCTCTCATATAGTAACCTCTCAGTGGAGATCTAGCCCTCCGGCTCAGATCAAAGGAGATAAAAAGGATCTGAGGTAAGGTTACCTTGGAATCACAGGATTATAGACTATTAGGTTGATGGGGACTAACTGATGACAATATAAAACAATATTGTGCCTTGGATAAAGGAGACTCCAATGCAAAATCAATCAAGTCCAGTCACAGGTCTAAGCCTTAAAAGTTGGGCCTCCAGGCTTTGACTCGGAAAGGAAAAGTGCTAAGAGGAAGGCATATATTTGAGGCAACGTGCTCGGATTAATTGTAATAAGCAAGGTATCCTGGAATTAGGGGCTGAGCTAAATAGTGAAGGGCCCTTATACACATTCCGAAACAAAACATGGGCCCAAGGCTCAAAAAAGGACTTAAACCTAAAATAGGGACTACCAAGACATTAATTAGCCAGACGTTGAATTTGAGTTTAGTCTCGGCCTGTATGATACCATTATTAATTGCCTACGTGGCATTAACTATATGTAAACTACCTATGTAATATAGCTCACTAAGGGCAAAAGTGTAAATTATCCAAGTGGTATAAGACTTGCTAGGTTGTCTGAACAACCCACCAAAATCTATAAATAGGGAGTCTTAATCTAATAATTATATCTCTACTCTCATTAGTACAAGAACATTCTCTCTACTTTCTCTCTGTATTTCATATTCATTAATATCTTTGACATTTTTACTCAATTTAAGTAAAATGTTTCAGTCAATTTTGCTTGCTTAGTATGGTTGTTTTATTCTTTTCTTCGTGAACATCCCTATATTTGAGTAACTAAAACGATGCATAGACGGGAGAGAGTCTCTAACTAAGATTGTAACTCTAACAAGGTATATCTAGCCAGCACAGAATTATAATTGATGCTAATAAAAGGTAATGTGGAGAACATGAAATTGAAAAATTGTAATGATGTCTTATGCCTTAAAAAGAGTCCACATGAACATAAATACAAAAAGTCAAGTTTCCAATATAGATTAATAATGAGATTCATGTACACCCCCCCAAAAAAAAAAGGATGAATGATTAGACTACAAATATGAATGGAGATCATATTCTTCAAATTATTGCGAGATTACAAATTAAAGTACCAAATTAGAATTAAATCGAGATATTGAGGGCGGAAAACATCAAGTCGCCTAACAACAAATACAAGTTTAAGCGTGATAGAAAACTTAAGACCTGTCAATACAAGAGTCTTTAAATATTATAAAGGTAAATCTGATTGCAAGAGAAAGAAGAGTTTAAGAAAACCATAACTTGATCCATAGAAGGTTATTGCCCAAGCTAAACTCTTTAGTACAAGAAGTATTGTGCATCCCTCCCATTATATTATCAGTCTCCCATAGCAAATCAAAAACCTATAAGAGGCAAACATAACCCAAGGAGAAGAAGAAGAAAGAACCAGGAATACTATTTCAACAGATATTCAGAGTAACTGCTGCTTTGTTATTGTCTGCATTATATTTGGAGCAAAATGTATCAATCGTCACCAAACTATTAAGTTGTTGCACACATGATCACTAAACTATTTGTTTTTGTAAATTTGGTCACTGAACTATTTGTTTTGGTAAATTTGGTCACTGAACTACCTTAAGTATGTGTTTGGAGATACTCTGATTTCCATGATGACTACAGATACACACTTAAAGTAGTTCAGTGATCAAATTTACAAACAGAGTGACTCCGGACATAACACTAAAAGTTGAGTGACCAAATTTGTAAAATAAATAGTTCAGTAACCTTGTATACAACAATTTAATAGTTTGGTGATAATTGGTACATTTTGCTCTTATGTTTATAGTAAATGAACTTCATTAATCATATGAAATAGTAGTTAACATCAGTAAGCAAGACGCATACAACTTCAAAGCGACAAAATATTTAAAGGTGAACAAATAAGCCAAAAGTTCATCAGGATAATAATGATTTCCTGTCATTTCTCATTGTTTTCATCTTAAGTGGACTCCATATTAGCTGCTTCTTCTGTAGTGCAATAACTGTTGGATGCATAGGCTTCCGTGAACCAGCTTGTGATGGGGGACTACCCATAAACTTACTGCTTAGTGGATTAACCGGTGTTTCCTCTATAGTTGCACCATATGTTCCCCTCAACTGTGGCAGTGGAGAATGCATTTTAGCTGTATTCCATACTCTTTTAGGTTCCCAAACAAGTGATTGCCGACCCACACGGTCTGTCCTCAAGCGAGCACTGGTCCTAATCACAGGAGTTCTTGCATTTACATTTGGTTCAGGGTGAAAGGTTGCAATTGAAGCCCGTCTTTTGGGTTGAAGGACCTGATTTGCTGTTGCAGTAGGCCTCATAGCAATGGATAGACGTTTTGGTTTCAGGAGAGCCTTTGACTTCTTGACCTTCAATCAACGTTCTGGATATATTTTCCTTGTCATTTTTGGGAAGTGGAATCATAGAATTCCTGGTTTTGTATGTAGAAACAGGAGACGGTGGTGGCACATTGGTAATTCTTCTTGTTATAAAGAGAAAAATATCTTGTTTATTCTCACTATTCTGTCAAGAGTACATAAGATCTATATATATACAAGTGTAGAATAATCTAGATCCTAATATTAAGCTAATCAATTTACATCCTTACATCCTAAAATCAAGCTATCTAAATCCTACAATCAGGTAAATCAATTAGCCTACAATCAAGGTAAATCAATTAGCCTACAATCAAATCCTTGTGCAATTAAGTGGAGTACTTCCAAGAAATAATTAGGACCAGTGCTCGCTTGAGGACAGACCGTGTGGGTCCTGTCTCTTATACACATCTAGATGTGTATAAGAGACAGTCCTTGTGAAAAAGTCAAATGTTCTCCGTTTTACATGATTTGTAGGGATAAAATTTTGTGAATCTTCTCACGGATAAAGTGACAATCAACTTCAATATGTTTGGTCCTCTCATGAAAAATCGGATTTGATGCAATATGGATAGCAGCTTGATTGTCACACCATAACTTCATAGGCAATGAACTATCTAAACTAATCTCACTTAACAATTGATGTATCCATATCAACTCATAAGTTGATTGTGCCATGGCTCTATATTCTGATTCTGCACTAGATCGAGACACTACATTTTGCTTCTTGCTTTTCCATGATACCAAATTACCTGTGTACAAAAACACAAGACCTTCTGGTGGATCTCCTTTCAATTTTAGAACTAACTAGATATAATATATGCTTTACAATACGAGAATGACCATGATTACGGTATAGTATACCACGTCCTGGAACTCCCTTGAGATAACACAAGATCTGCTCTAAAGCTGCCCAATGAGTGATTCTTGGTGAAGACATAAACTGACTCACAATGCTGACAGGATATGCAATGTATGGACGAGTCACCGTAAGATATCCTAATTCAATTTTCCAACTAATCTTCGGTACATTGCAGGATCTGAAAATAACTCCCCATCATCTGTATGTAAGTTGCATATTAGTGATCATTGGTGCACTACAAGATTTAGCACCCAACTTCCCTGTTGCTGTCAAAAGGTCAAGGATATACTTTCTTTGAGACAGAAAGATACATTTTTGACACCTAGTAACTTCATTTTGACTCTTTTTAAGGCTATAGACATCCCTAAGTCTTTTATTTGAATCTGAGATTGTATAAAAGACAGCCTTTTATTAGCTATATGCACTATTACTCAGAATATACACATGTAGATGTGTATAATACATCATCTAAGGCAGTCCACTTTAGATTGTTGATAGAAAATGAATGGTCAGCATTGTGTTTTTTATCATGTTTTTTCTCTTGAACAACCTCACTAAATCGTCCAAACCAAGCACGAGGACTCTGTTTTAAACCATATAATGACTTTCGAATTTTCAATCCTGCAGTTTGGTACATTAAAATTCCTACACTGAGTTGTAATGGCAAACAACACAGTGGGTAATAGCAGAGAGATGAAGGCAGTTTTCTCTGATAACTGGTGCAAAGGCCAATCATCGAGTGCAAGCAAGGAAATAAACAAACGGATGAAGCAAGTTTTACAGGAGAGAAAGTATCGAATAATCTACCCCATATGTCTCGAGCATACCTTTTGCTACAAGACGAGCTTTTAGCTGCAGCAAGACCCATCGGGTTAACTTTAACAACAAACACCCATTTACAACCAATAGCCTCCTTATTAGCTGGTAGATGTACCAAGTCCCAAGTACCATTGTTGTCTAAAGCCTACAAAAATCATGGCTTTCCATAACAATGGTCGCCAACCAGAATGAGCCAAAGTCTCAGGAGGATAATTGGAACCTTGATTGAATAAAGAAGCAATGAAACACCGCAAAGAAGGAGACAAATGTTCATATGAAGCGAATGAAGAGATTGGATGAGAACATTGTCTTTTACCTTTTCGAAGAGCAATAGGTAGATCTCAAGACTCGGATCTGTAGACGGAGGAGTTAGTGGAGGATGTGAGTCTGTGTGTTGAGTCCAACGAGTATACACTTGAGTGATAGGTGGTCTCGTAGGAATAGGACTAACAGGTGTTGTCACAGTATAAACTAGAATATTATCTTCTTCCCCCTCACAACCATAAACATTAGATTTAGGAAAGAATGGAGTGGTCTCAAAAAATGTAACATCAGCAGAAATTAAATAACGACCCAAAGTAGGAGAATAGCATCTATATCCTTTTTGAAGACGAGAATATCCTAAAAAGACACATTTGAGACACTTAGGATCCAATTTAAACACTTGAGGGCGAACATCACGAACAAAACAAGTACTCCCAAAAATACGTGGTTCAATCGAAGACAATTGTTGAAGCCGTTAAAGGGCAAATGCCCGTATGATGAGTTCAGAAAATCTCTATACTAGGGTTGTTACACCTCCAGATACTATAGATTGTAATGCATATGGGTTGGTATAATTGGTTGATTATGACTCATGCCTGTTTTCTTGTCCTTTTCTCGAGTCGGTCTAAGAGTCGAGGATCTCATCCTCCTCCCTTCTCGTGGTTTTATGGTGCAGGATCCATGTGATCTGGAAGACCAAGTGTCATCCACTGATGGAGTAGACAGCATCGGATACCAAAACGTGGAGACCACACTTTAGACAATTTTAAAATTATTGTATGACACTTTAGATAGCTGGTAGCAATTATTGCACTATGTAGTCAGCTTTTAGAAATGTAAAAATAATGTAAGGAATCTTTTCTTAAAATTTAGACACAACTAAAATATTAAAATTTAAAGAACCTATAAAGGCAACTCAAATGGATGGAAGCATAAATGAATATAATTACTATGCAAAAACGTGTAATATAGCTTTTTTGAATAATTGCGATAATTATAGTCAATATTATTTTATGCCATATGTATTAGTTAAGGACATCCTAGAAAAACACGGGGTAGGTATAATTATAAGATTAAAATTCTTATTAGATCTAGATGGAGGAATAATTTTAACAAAAGAATATGTACAAATTTTTAAAAATGTAACTACTAGTCCTTGTAATCCAACATCACTTCCACCGATCCACCCAGACTTAATAAAACAAATAGAAGATAAAAAATCTAGTAACAAAATCGAAGAAAAATGCATAGAATGCCAAAAAGGAAAAGAAGGTTGTTGTAATAACATAACGATTTTAGAACAAGATTGTTTAGAAGCCAATGAATTAAATGAATATTTAATAGATAGAATTAATCTAAAAAATTTATTACATTTAAAAACAAAAACAGAAATAGAATCACATATAGACACTTTACCATTTATAGGAGAAGATCCTATAAAATTATGGGATAAAAATAAAATTTATTGTGAAATAAAAATTAAAAATCCAGATTATATAATAAAGACTGCAAAAATAGAACCTAGTCCCCAAGATATAGAGGAATTTAAAATGCACATTAAAGAATTATTAAATTTAAAAGTAATAAGACCATCAGAATCTCCTCATAGGTCAGCAGCATTTATAGTTAGAAAACACAGTGAAATAATTAGGGGAAAAAGCAGAATGGTAATAAATTATAAAAGATTAAATGACAATACTATAGATGATAGTTATGATATTCCAGACAAAACATTTTTGATAAATAGAATACAAGGTAAAAAGATTTTTAGTAAATTTGACTGTAAGTCTTATACTCTTATAGATCTGTATAAGAGACAGGTCTGGAATATCATTGTATCATCTATACATTGTCCATTAATCTTTTTTGATTTATTACTAGTCTGCTTTTTGAGATTAATTAATTCACCTGTGTTTTCTAACTATAAATGGATAAAATTTTCTTAGAATATTCTCAATTTGTACTAGTATACATAGATGACATATTAATTTTTTCAAAAAATGAACAAGAACATGTAGGACACCTTAACACAGTTTTTAGAATTTTTTATCAACATGGTATAATAATAAGTAAAAAGAAAGTAGAATTATTCAAAACTCATATAAAGTTCTTAGGAGTAGAAATAGGAAGTCTTATACAATGGACAAATGAAACTACAAGAACATATAGCTAAAAAAGTATTAGTAATGGGAGATATTTTTTATCATTTTTTTAGAATTACAAAATTCTTAGGACTTATAAATTATGCTAGACCATTTCCATTTCTTCAGGCATTTCTAATAACATTTTATTCCTTATGGGAAAAAATGTACAGAGATTTTTTAATATAGAAGATCTAAATTTAGTAAAGAAAATAAAAAACATGATAAAAAATATACTCCCATTACAATTACTCTTATAAACAGAATATTTAGTAATAGAAACAGATGGTTGTGACATCTAGGATGGCTAAATTTCACTTAAATCTTTTGGAAAATTCTCCAAAAGAACAAGAAAATTTATGTAGATATGCTAGTGGCTAATATAGAGAAAATGGATATAAAACTAGTTGTGATTGTGAAATATTAGCCATAATATGTGCATTAGACACTTTTAAATTATTTATAATCTCAAAAAAAGAGTTTACAATTAGAACTCCGATGTGGGCCAAGTTTTATTTCATCTTCAATTTCAAGACCTGTTGTTGCTGAATCTAGCCAGCAAACCCACGGACATTTATAAGTTTAGATAATCCATTTCATTTTCCCAAAGATATTAAAACAGACTCTAGTGGCACAGAAAAAAGATTTGATTTTAATGGACATAGTTTATGTGCCATGTCTCTTATAATTGTTTTAGAATATTAGACACTTATAGAAGTATAAATGAACAACAAAAGGTAATTTTAGATAATTTATGGATGTTCATATCAGAGAAAAAATAGTGGACAATTTTACCAATTCTTTAAATGCTTTATCTGCTTATTTTAATGGACTAAATGATCTCTCTAAATTTGAGTGTTATGCAGTTTTCCATGGCACTCCAGGCAAGGCAGGATTTACAAGACATGTGTTGAAGTCCTCATGCTCATAAGTGCCTTGTAAGAAACTGCATAACATCAAAGTGTTTTAAGACAATTACAGAAGGACTTGAAGCTTGTAGATTTTACTTAGGGATATCAGTTCCATATCTCAGATCAAATTAATACTAGACCTGTTATTCAGACAGATGAAGGTAACCAGATTAATTTTTGTGATCATTGTGAGACCCTTGTAAAAAATTTTAGAATAATAAATGAAAAATATAGAAACTTAGAACAAGAATTTTCTGATAACAAGACAAAATTGTTTGAATTAGAACAGAGAGTTCAAATTTTAACTCTGGAAAAGGAAGACTGAAAAAATAGATATTTAAATACAAAAAATTTGATCAAGGCCAGTGTTTTCGGCAATAGAACACCTAGTCCGGTTCAAACGGCAACCGGTAAAGACAGAACAAGTCCGTTGATAGTTGGTGATTTACTAAAAATCACTTCAGATTGATGAACCATGGATCCTGTCTCTTATACACATCTAGATGTGTATAAGAGACAGACCTGATTGTAGGATTTAGATAGCTTGATTTTAGGATGTAAGATTCTATAAATAGCCTCATTCCTCAATTGTATAGATCATCGAGGAAATTATCAAAGCTCTCAACTAGCTCTCCTTGTAAACAATCCCTTCAATATTAATCTTATTTCATTTTCTAAATGTGTATATTCACAGACTTCTCTTTAAAAAGCTTTCTTTCTTAATTTTCCTTTAAAAGTTTTGTTTTGATTTAAACTGAGAAGACCAGTTAAAGATACCGACATCTCGAACCCATAAGAGTTCAACAAGTAAATTTCAAAGGACAAACTCAGACAAGAACTGGACTCCAGGCACCATGAGGTATGTTGACAATTTCTGGATGAAATTTCCTTTCTATGGTTAAAATTTGGGATAAAATAAATCTTGTATAAATTTTCTGAACAGAAGGCTAGGGCCTCGAAAGTAGGGTCGAGAAGGAAACAAAGTCGAGTAAGGAATCTCACCAGCAAGTACAGATAATAGCATGAAGTTAATTAAGAAACAAGCTGTTAAAATGTCATCTTATACACATCTGATGTGGGACCTTCCAGGGGTAATAGCAGAGCTCTAGCAACTTCTAGTAAGTGTCTATTTTCCTCTCGGCAACACCATTTTGGGTCTTATACACATCTAGATGTGTATAAGAAACAAAATCCTATCTCAAGTATTTTATACTGATCTCTTTCGGTCAGTAAAATTACTCGTGCTCTCAATTGTTTTGTCTCATTTTTCCCTGAATTGTGTTTTTATGGATCAGCACAAAAGGAACATTAGATGTTGAATAATTCTGATCTATTTTTCATTAAATATAACCAAGTAACACGAGAATAGTCATCCACAAAGGTGACAAAATACCTAAACCAGACTTGAAATCACCTGGACAAGGACCCCAAACATCGAATGAACTAATTCAAAGGGACGCAACCCGTTTATTGACTCTAGGCAAATAAGAGACACGATGATGTTTAGCAAATTGACACGTCTCACAACCTAGCGTCAAGAACCGGGTTGCGTCCCCTGTCTCTTATACACATCTAGATGTGTATAAGAGACAGCTCTTGAAGTTCACTATCGATTAGGAATAAAGAAGCTTACCTACCTGCTAGTTTTTATTATTAATAATCTTTCTGAAACTTTGGCTTATCCCTGTCTCTTATACACATCCTCACCAATAATCTTCCTCGTCATAAGATCCTGAAACACACAATGATCGGGAAAAATAAGCAGATAAAGCATTTAAAGAATTGGTAAAATGTCCACTATTTTTTCTCTGATATGAAATCCATAAATTATCTAAAATTACCTTTTGTTGTTCATTTATACTTCTATAAGTGTCTAATATTCTAAAACAATTATGAGGTGGCATCAGCCAAAGTAACACTTGGAAGGTTTGTGTTTACTGGCTAGATGTTCAAGTCCTACTGTAGGTCTTCTGCCATATGGTCTGTATTTTGGGTCAATGACCCATTTAATAGAAGATGACACATAGACATGAAGTAGGTTCATTATGAGAATGCTGTTGAGGTTTGCCATGAAGTAACCAACATGTACGCTTTGTGTGACCAGGTTTTTGACAATGATAACAGACACGTTGATTTTGGTCATGTTGTCCATGACTAGCATTCCCTCCACCTTGAAAACCATGTCCATTTCGACTACCATTGCTTTTTCCTCGACTAGCCTCATTCAAAGTATCTCGGCTTACTAGGGCATGCAGTAACACTAGGAAGAGAAGGTCGAGATTCCTCAACTCGTAACACTCGAGTGAAGGTGTCACGGAGAGAGACAATCTCTGGACTACTTGAATCTGTGTTCGAGCAAGATCAAACTCGATGGCAATCCTGCAAGGAAACTCATAATCCTCATACACCCGTTTAAAATCCATAAAATATTCAGTAAGAGATCTTTCCTAAAACCTAGACGATAAAACTCCTTACAAACATCATATATATGATTGTAGATTGTCCTGAAATAAAAACAACAAAGTAATCCATAAGATCTTTAACAATTCACAGTGATTAATCAAACCGATTACCTCAGTATCGATAGAATTTCGAATATGCAAGAATATTCTTGCATCTTCTCTTAACCAAGCCTTCTTTGCAGCATCATCTGATGGTGGTTCATCAATAAGATGATCATCTTTATCAATACTACGGAGATACACTCGCACAGTTTTACTCCCAATCCAAATAATTGCTCCAAACTCAGTAGGAATTTTAATGTACCAAGCTAGAGATTGAAAATTGAGTCAACAGGTCACTTAAAAGATAACAAAGCCTAAAGCTCGATACCATAGAGAGAAAATATCTTGTTTATTCTCACTATTCTCATTAGAGTACATAGATCTATATATATACAAGTCTAGATGTGTATAAGAGACAGCTCTTGATGTTCATTAGTAATTAGATGTGAAAATAGGTGTAGTGCCTGTCTCTTATACACATCAAGATATGTTTAGCCTATAATCAAGGTAAATCAGTTAGCCTACAATCAAATCCTACAATTAAGTAAATATATTTACTTGCCATATTTACAACACTTCTAAGTGGTAATCTAAATTTTGATGGAGCCAGAGGTGGTTTTTTCTCAGGTATAGTCCTCATTGGTTGGCTTTGAGATGATAAGATCTAACTAAGTAAATACAGAAGATAAAGCTCTACTATCCTGTTTCAGTCGAGTCTTCCTTTCCTCTGCTAATTGGTTCTACTAGATCTTGTACCTGTTGATTGTTTCAAATAAGCATTTGACTTGCTTGATAAGAAATAAACAGAAAAAGCTAAATTGTGGATAGAAGTACGGAAAGCATATTATACTTGCCGCCACTTTCAAATGTTTTCTGGAAATGCAGGAAAGAAAAGAAAGAAAGCTGGTATACAATGGTCACCTTCTCTTGAAGATTTCTGCAGATATGTTCTCTGGCAGAAAGCCTTAGTTGCAAAGACTGCAAATTATCCTGCAATTTCTTTGTTTCCTTCTCATAATGCTTTGCTTTTTCTGCCTGTTCATGTGTAAAACTAGATGAGTTGCAACAAATTTTGACAATGGTATGGTTCTTTAACTACATTTAGATGTGTTATTCAATTGAAAAGCTCGCTAACATCTGCCTGTTTATATAGCAGGAGAATGCTCAACTCCTCGGACACGACTAGCAAAGTTCAGTGAGCAAAGCGTTTCACCTAAATCTGCAGCATTTGGACTGATTTGGACAAAAAGTACATTAGGGTCTTGCAATCCCCACCTACATTCAATTCAAACTAATATTACTCAAGGTGGATGAGTTCAACATAAAATTCATTCTACTGCATAGCTGTCAATACAGAATGCTGTTTCAACTGTTTTTAATTACTACTTCTTCCAGTGTTATAGTTCATAAGCAACGAAATGAGTTATCATGTGTATATATCAATACAATCATTCACAGAGCAAGGCCTAAATCAGAGACTCTCTGTAAGATTGATCGCAATTGAACCAGCTTACCTAAGGAGCTGTGCAGTTTATGAGTGAGTTTTGAGTTCCTGGTTTTACACAAAAGAAGGAAAGAGTGGTTAGACAAAAATTAACACCATTGGGCACAGAAATATACACAAGCAAATTAGCAAAGTACAACACACAAATTTGTGTGTGTGAGAGAGAGAGAGAGAGAGAGAGATGCCTGTATGGAATATGGGCCGTCTTAGAAGCAAGAGCAGATATAACATCTCCAAGGGCTGACAAGGACTTGTTTATGAACTGAGACTCCTTCAACCTTTCACCTTAGACTTCAGTCCTTCCAACTCGTTCACTTCCTGCTAAGTCCACTAGCCAAAGATAGCTTCTTGTCCTCTGCCCATTTGTTATATTCTCCCCAGCAACTGTTATGCGTATCAAGCTACTACCACCAGAGCAGGACCAGCAGGTTATGAAACCAGGTCATAAATTTGTTTTACGAGTAACAAGCAAGTAAATTTGCAGACCTTGCCACACCCAACTTTCAGAATATGTTACCCCAGTGCAGAAACATATGAAGAATGAACGGGTAACAAATCTTATACAGTTTCTTTTAAAAGTATAAAAGTACCTGTGAGAGTGGCTACTAAGCTCATTAGCATTCGTCGATCCCACAGATCTAGCGCGACTCCCAGACTTGACAGTTCCCACACTTCATCTGTACTGTAAACATGAGTTTCAACAAGCCCTGGTACTTCATGAGTTCCCTCTGCTGATTGTTTTATCTCCAATCTGTATCTGTTCAAGTTTCACAGCATTAATCTCTGCATGGTGATCTATATTTGGAGCACTAAGAAAACAAAGAAAAGCTGAAGAAGCAAATTGTACACCAGGAATAAATAATGCAAAGAAAGGAAATGTATGCGAATGACTCGGAGGTTTTCCAAAACATCCTAACATCTGTAACTTGGTTTGTTGATCTTCGTCGACCTAAAAATAGATGTATCAGCACTCTGAAGCAGTACAAGTAGGAAAGACAAACACTAAGGTTTCTAGAAATCTTGTGATACATGGGCCCTTGAAACTGGAAAACTACCTAGTCTCTCACAAGTGCATGACATAAAAAATACTCACCCTTCTTATTAAATATGGATCAGTTACGCTCAGGAAGGTAAGCCTTTAAGGTTAGAACCATAAGAATAACTGCTGCTTTTTTTGCAAATCAAGCGGCTGCTGGGGAATCACCCAAAGTACAAGATAACATAGAAGAGGAGTGGCCTAGCATTTGAATCATTAAGATGAAATATCCGAAGTTGTGGGAGTAGAATTTCTAGCTTACTCTTTTAATTTTTTAGACATATTATGATGTGTATATAATTTTCTTATATTGTTGGCAGAAGTAGCATAACAACAGATTTCTCAAGAATTTAAAAGTAATCTTGTCCGTTTTAAGCAACTGTGCCTTTTTATTCAGATATTATACTGTCTCTTATACAAGCTAGATTGTATAAGAGGAATTTAGTTCTTACTTTTTATACAGGATGTGATTGGAACTCTCAACCAGAAGATCCTTTATCTTCTCATTATAAACCTCCAACATGCTAACAAACAATTCATATTTCATAAAGCTGCTCCTTTCATTAGATACTTTGAACAGCTCCTCTAAAGTCCGATAATTAACTCCTCTATTTTCTGGTGTTCCTTCCATGGTGAATGTCTTGCCTGTTCCAGTTTGTCCATAGGCAAATATGCAGACATTGAAACCATCTAAGACAGACGTAACTATTGGCATAGTTTGTACATAAACCACCTACTGACAAGGAAAATCAAAGATGTCAATAAAACAGAGAATGAAGGTTGAACGGATTATAAATGCATCCTGTAAAATAACTGTGGAATTTACCTTGGCTGTCCTCCGATCTAAATACAAGATCAAATTTAAAATGTTTTCTAGAAGAATCAGAGGAAATGATCTGTAGCTCGTTTTCCTGAGACGAATCAAAGTCAACAATAGATGTGGAGCTATTTGAAATTTCATCCGCATTCAGTGGCCTACATCTGCAGAAGACCCTTATGTTGCCTTTGAGCTCAATAACCTCATTATATAGTCGCTTTCTCTCATTGTACTGTTCAAGATATTTCTTCTTTAATATTTCACATTCTTCATTGTACTTCTTTTTTATAGTTTCACGTTCCATACCTAAAAATTACAAGGGAGCATTAGCAAAGTGATAAGGCGACAAAAAATGGTACAGAAATCAGAAGAACGTTCAACAGAAGATTTAAGGTAGACAGATTAACTGAACAAGGAACAATACTAAGACTCTGAAGAACGGTTAAAACGTCTGAACCGGGAAAAGAATTTGCAGTAATGCCGTTTACTTCATCACACAGAACTGCATGCTCTTTCCTCAAGTGCTGGTGTAAAGAAGAATTCAGAAACAGGAAGGGAGGACAAAAATTTACTTATCAAAATTTACAACCAAATAAACTAAAATAGAGAATTTTCTTTGTTCAAAAACCTTGCAAGCAATACCTGCACTTTGCAGCTAAGGTCTTGAATCTTCTGAAGAAACGGAAGAGTCTGCAGTTGGGATGAACAGGTTTCCTCAGTATCATCATTCGATTCATTACAGTCTCTCCCCAATTCTTTACTCTCCTCAACTACATCACTAGTATGTTCAACCTTTTCTGAAGAGATTTAGAAAATTGTTAAATTGATACACTCATAGAATATGGAATTATTATATTATGGTATATAAATATTTGATTGATGTAATTATCTTAATTATTTTCCTAAATTAGGTAATTATTTTGAGTCGTCCACTGTGCCTGATCCAGAACATACTGGTCCAACCGTCGGTTGATTGATGTAATTTGATTGATAATTACCCTAATTGCTCCACTAATTTAGGTGATCACCATTGTCTTGATTAGCAATATTTACTATATATCCGATTGTCTTGATTAGCAAGACCTACCATATTTATATAATTTAGAATATACTCTTATAAATTTATATAAAAACATTTTATGTACTAATTGTATTGAACCCTGATTTTTACATAATGTACCTGACCTATACTCTCTGACAATACGAAAATAAAAAAAATTCGACAACAGGATGACTCATCACGGCTTACTTGTTTAAGATTAAAAAGCAAATGGGAGAAAGAATTTTTTGTAAATTACCCTTTACCATCCTTTATATATAGTTACAGCAAAAGAGAAAACCCCAAACTAAATTTCTCCCAGATTCCCTCCGCAAATTATTTGTCTTGCAACATGCCTGAATCCGAACATTATGACTATATATATATATCTTATGACTAATTTCAGTTATATGCGATATTGTCTAGAAATATAGATTTCCGGGCTTAATTCACTAACATTTCAACCGAAATAAATTGTCATACAATTTCCTCAAATGTCCTCTATCTTTCTTGGAAAGCAAACAATCATATAAAACACACATAATCATAATACCCCCAAAAAAATCTTACATGTATGGGCATGTATATTACAAATAAAGAATTTATTTCATACTAATATTTGGGCCGCATACAACTGATATTTTACCAGG